>CAVNYN010218024.1:0-120624 GCA_963692815.1 Nyctanthes arbor-tristis | reverse complement strand
CGACCCGACCCCACCCGAGAGGGCGCCTAGAGCCATTTTCAACGCCAAAAAGATGCCGCAAAGGGTAGAAAACAGCTGCGATTTCCGACAACACTTTATGGGGTGAATCCCCCTTTCATTTTGTTGTCGGAAATGGCAGCAAATTTTGGGGGGGGGGGGGGGGTTTACCCCCATGTTGTGCAAAATGGTGGGGAGACCCCCTCCAATAAGTGCTACCGGCAAAATTTTTTTTTTACCCAGGGGGTGTTCACCCCCCATAAATGCTGCTGGAAACGGCAGTGGCAGCTTTTTGGCCGCTAGAAATGGTTCCGGCGGCCATTTCTAGTGTCCCTCTTTTTTTTAGTTTTTTTATTATTTTTAATATTTTAAAATATTTTATTTTTAAAATTAAAAAATTAAAAGGTGTAATTGTTATTTTCTATGAAAAGTGAAGAGAATAGTGATAAATCTATATTGACTTGAAAAATAATAAATAAATAAACAAAATCAATTAGAAAAAACATATAAACTTTAATTAATCATTGCACGGACTCAGCTGGCCAGCTATTACATTTTGGAATGTTGTTGAGGAAAGGTACACAAAATCATACATATGAATATATTTGTAGGGATAGTTTTCCTGTACATTTTCTCAACTTGGACAGCTACGCAAAAATTGAAGAAATATATGATATCACATGGCCCACATAATGACAGGCCGGTACCTGAGCCGTTGGAGGCTCGTAACATGGATTTCTATAGAATCGAATTGGACTTTTATATGAACATATTAGATTTTTTCACCTGTACATTACACGGATAAAATTATAATATACGTTTATATCAAAATTAACGTATAAGTGTGGATATTATATCATAATTAAAGTACAATATACCAATTGTATCGTATAAAATTATAAATTGATATGATAATTACAATTCACTATAGTATATTTATAATAAAATATTTGAGTTCATAATTCTGGTCTCATCTAAACCCGTCGTGCAAATTCACAAAATTATAATAATTAGCAGTCAAGTAATCAGGGATGATAATTTGAAATATCAACATATAAACTTGTGAGGACTTGCCCTTAATATGGTTGACCTGCCACGGCTAATCAGAGCAAAAGAATGGGTATGAGGCTATATTGTCTACCCTACAATGGGTCCAGGGCGGGTACTGGTCAGGTTGGACTCGCCCTATAGACCCGTGACCCACCAAGTATTTTCTTTATTTTTTAATAAATTTAATTCTAAAAATGTGTAGAAATGATTAGATACGGCAATTTGACCTATCGACCTATAAATTTGTGGCAATTTATTTTTATTTTTTATTATATTATTTTTTGAAATGATTTTTCTATCGAATTGAAAGAATCATATTATTATATTAGTTAATGTTGGGAATTTTAAAATTCTAAATAGAGATTTTGATTTATTCTACGTTCATCAATTAATAATGTATTGCACATAATATTAATTGAAATTGAGAAAAATTCAGGAGTCCTTTCGTAGGTCATGGCGGCGTTCCTCCCCACCCCATGACCCAACCTATCTTGACCCGCTTTATAAAATATTGGACAAAGACGTGTTATCAGATTTGCATAACAAAAACAATAAATATATAATTTTGATACTATATTAATAGTTTCCCTATTATATACTCGATTAATGATTCACTATATTTCACTTTCAAACCATCTAACTTATTTCATATTATTAGTTAATAGTCTAATAATACGTATCGGGCATATATATACCAGTATTTACTGGATACCTGTTCAGATAAAAATTTTCATAGTCATGAGAAAGTACCTTCCTGATGTACCCTTTTTATGAGCGAAATTTAAAATTGATAATTATTATTAAAATATTAAATAGGGATATATTTTTAAAGAAATGCAAGAGATCTTAGACTTTTAATATAAATGGAGACCATATATGTGCGAAATCCTAAAACTGTTCCTTTTGATAAGATCAGATAATCAGAATGAAGAGAGTAATTATTTTGTGCAGTTCATTTTTCTTCTTGTAGATTTCATATATCTTTGTTCACAAAATTTTCTCTAAAATTCATTATTATCTTTGTCAAATTAAAATATTGATAAATTAGTATTCAACCAGTATGTTGCATGGCGAGATAAATTCCCAATATTTCATATAAAAAATTTATTACATAAATTGTAAAAAACAATAAATAGTCACGATATAATAATTAAATCAAATGAAATAACAACATGAATTCAGTCGATATTTTGAAACCTTCACATCTATAGAGAAAAAAGACTAAGAAAATAATTTTTTACATCCTCTACAACCTAATCATTGCAACATAATAATATATAAACAAAGATTAAAAAAATAGTCACAAAGATTTTCAAGTTAGATCATAAATCTCAAGAAAATAAAATTTAGTCATATATTATTATGACAGAATTATATTATGTGTGTTTTTAGCCGTTGGTGTTATGTAGATAAATGGATTTTTATTGCACAAAAAAAGAAAATAACTCAGTTGATTTGCTCTAAGTTATTATGATCTAAGTTTCTATTTATAATATAAGCTATTTTGAAATAAATTTTGATTTCCATATTTTCAAGAACTCTGAAAAGAAAATTTTGAAAATCAAACAAAGATAAATAATAAAGAAAGAAAGAAAGAAATAAATAAATAAATAAATAGAGATAATACCAGATAATTTGTTTATAATGCCTTCATTTTCAAATAATTCAGTAGCAGGAAAAATAATTCTTAAAAAAATACTAATCCATAAGAAATTGGACAGTTGCTCACTGTCAAATTTACTTCGGTAGCGTATAATAAAAAATTATAAAAACTCATAATTATTTATAAATGCTGGCAAAAAAAGAAAGAAATGAGTAAACTAAAATAAAAAAGGAATATAAAAAACTAATAAACTAATATAAATTATTGAAAACTCGTGATAAATATCCAAATAAGAAAAGTTCAATTTTTAAAACTCGAAAATGAGGCTTATAAGTTTTTCAAATTTTTTTTTTTAAAATTTCGTTTTAATGAAGGAGTTTCTTTTTGTATTATCTAGGTTAGTGAGTTAACTTTGCGCTGACAAAACTTGTATATTGATAAAATTACACTAACTCCAAATTATTCTATATTCGGAAGACTTTCATTAAAAAACCCAATCTTGGAGATCAATAGTGGTTGAGTTATAATTTCTCTAATAGAAAAATAGTTTTTTTATTTACAGATATAGAGTTTTATGCATGACAAGTAGCAACGTAAAATTTTTATAGACAATAATTTTAAAAAGTTTGTCCAATTGGAACAACAGTAAAGAATAATACTTAAAACGTAATGTCATATGCCCTGTAACAACCGCGTCACGATACATAGATATATATGATCACTACGCCCGTACAATATATAAAAGTGTTATATAAACTGTTACGATTTCAAGGAAATTTAATTTAAATTTATGATTTTCATTCGATCTACGACTTTAAATAATAATAAATAATAATATATATATTGTAATAATAGAAAAGTGATATTTTTTGGGGTTTGGTTTCCATCGATTCAAGGATTCTAAGAAAGAAAAATTTGAAAATTATATAAAGATAAAATTTTGTGATTTTAGAAGAGGAGGAATTATGGAATGAATTTTGAAAAATTTTGCAACACCATGATGATGTCAGCAAAACTATGGGCGAAAAAATTACAATTGAGAATCTAAATCCAATTGAAAACTCTTATATTATATGATTGTTCTATATTCGGAAGACTTTCATTAAGAAACACAATCATGGAGATCAATAGTGGCTGAGTTATAATTTCTCTAATAGAAAAATTATTTTTTTATTTACAGATCTAGAGTTTTATGCATGGCAAGTAGCAACGTAAAATTTTTGTAGACAATAATTTAAAAAAGCTTATCCAATTGGAACAACAGTAAAGAATAATAATTAAAACGTAATACCCCGTGCCCTATAACAACCGCGTTACGATACACATATATACATAATCACTACGCCCGTACAATAAATAAAAGTGTTATATAAATTGTCACGATTTCAAGGAAATTTAATTCAACGTTATGATTTTCATACAATCCACTAAGTTGAATAATAATAAATATTAATATATATTGTAATAATAGAAAAATGATATTTTTTAGAGTTTAGTTTCCATAAATTCAAGGATTCTCAGAAAGAAAAATTTGAAAATTATATAAAGATAAAATTTTGTAATTTTAGAAGATGAGGAATTATGGAATGAATTTTGAAAAATTTTGCAATACCATGATGATGTCAGCAAAACTATGGGCGAAAAAATTACAATTGAGAATTTAAATCCAATTGAAAACTCTTGTATTATATATTATATGATGATATGATGATATGATGACGCGGTTGCTTTCTATTGACAGTTGTGCTCTATAAACGGAGACCGATCTGACTCAATATACGCACATACGGTTCTCATATTCACGTGACTATTTTCTATTGGTGATCGGGGCTCTATACACGAAGTCTGATCTGATTCCCAAGAAATCAGCTGAGAATCAATAGAAAAAAGTCGAATCACATGTGACTTGACTATTTTTTATTGGTTCTTGGGCTCTACGCAGGAGTCTGATTTGACTCTATAGGAAAACTGGGCTCGTGACATAGCACAGAGTGAAGGATTTAAGCGAAAACTTTGTAAAGAACACAATGGAATCCACCAAACAAAAGTTTCATTATTAATGTAATGTAATAATTAAATCGGGAAACCTTAGAGAATATGTAAATAAAAAGAAAAACTTTGGGCTAAATGTTAACTAATAATTAATAATCAAATTCGAAAAACAGTAAAAATTGATTTTGGAGGCCTATATAATCTTGGATGGCTGAAATCCACCGTAGGTCACCACTTCCTGATAGGCCGTGAGTTTTATCCGTCTCACCATTCTGCTTTTTGAAAGGTATTAAACATTGGCCAAATTGGAGACCAAGTGCCAAACTTAAATTACAATTTTGCCATTTCCAACCCAATTCCTCTTCAATTCACTCTGTCATGTGTTCTACACCAGCGTGAGTCAAATTTCTAAAATTATACCCCAATAATGAACTTTTAGAAAAGTTAATAAAAATTTATGAAAGAAGTAGGATAAGTAAAGTGTTTGTTTAAGATAGAATTCTTAAAAAAAATTAGCCTTCAAACTATAATAATATAAGTATTTCAAAATTGAAAATGAATGAAATTTTTAGTTTATTAAAATATTGGATAAGTAATAAACATAGTCTTTGATCAGTATTTCCATTATAGATATGACAAGAACTATAGCAAGAACTTAACAGAAATAGTGTAAAATAAATATTATAGAAAAAAAGGTGTGAATTTGGACACACATAAAGGTTGTAAAAGTGGGTGACTAATTATATAAATTTATCTTAAGGAAAAAAAAAGAATTTAGAAAATGCATAAGAAGCAGAAAAACAAACAAGAAACATGTAAGTACCATATGAACCAACAATTATCACATGCTAAAGGGCTCAACGGTAATATTGTATTCAAATTTAAAAATGAAAAAAAAAAAAAAGATCAATGGGCCCTAGAGATTTTGGGCATGAGACGGAAGACCGGTCCTGCGACAAAGCTTTATATATCTCCTGTTAAGGAGCCTTATCGCTTACGTGGTGGAAATCTAACAAAAGTTGCCTCACCAACAAGGTAGCCGCTTTTGTTAGATTTCCGCCACGTAAGCGATCTATTTACTTAACATCAGCCTTATCTATCTCTTTAGCAAATTTCGACGGAAGACTAGTACTAGATATGTGAAAGTATAATTAGAGAAACCGATAATATATCACTTGCAATATTATATATGACCTTATCTTTTCAGAACATAATAATAATACAATGGAATAATATCGAATTAAATTACCAAGATTTGTTTACTTATATATATTATTATGAAACAAAACAAGTAAATATTCTTCAATGCGATTGCCTATTACTAGTAACTTATTATTCTCCATTTTTTGTGGTTCTTATATATCTTCAATTCGTGCAATTCTATTGGCCAACTGGCAGGACCCCACAACAATCCCAAGTTCCCTCCTTATAAGTATACACTTCCTCCTCTTATGCACATATCATCGACTCTGTATGTATTTCTTGCTACATTTTGCCATTTCTCATCTTACTCCTCATTGCATTATTTTGGGGAATCCTCTTCCATTTTTTTTTTAATATAAGTGCTTGTTTGATCCTTATACTTTGCAAATTAATGTCGTCTAGCTACAGTTTGGACACATGGACTGCTAAGGAGAACAAGGTCTTTGAAAGAGCACTTGCGGTGTACGACAAAGACACACCTGACCGGTGGGCTAATGTGGCAAAGGTGGTTGGGAAAACCCCCGAAGAGGTAAAGAGGCATTATGAAATCCTCGTGGAGGATGTCAAGTATATTGAGAGTGGTCGTGTTCCTTTCCCCACATACAGGACCACCGTTGGCGGCCGTGCTGGTGGTAGCTAGTAGCATCCGAATTGAGGAGCAAAGGTAGCAATATGAATTCTGCATTATTAAACGAGTCATGGCAATTCTTTTTTGTTTTTGTGTTTCTTATATTTAATAATGTTGAGAACGTTAGGGTCAAACTTCTTCCACCCGAATATTCCCTTGTATATTTCAAGTGATATTGAAGCTACATTTTGGTAGCTTGCAAGCTCTCATGCTAAATGTAGCATAGCATAAACTTCCCTGCAATCTTTTCTACGATAATATAATATTCTACCTGGAAAAGTTGTTGTGGTACACCAATTAAACCTAGGAAATTGTCGGCCATTTACTCCATATATATTTTAATGGGTTAATTTCGCAAATCGTCCCCAACCTTTAGGTTAAGAACAGGTTTCGTCCCCAATCTTTTTTAAGACACACCACAGTCTCCAACCTTTCAAAAATACACACAAATCGTCCATATTACCACTATTCCGTCAAATTTTTATGAAAAAGACGATTATACCCCCCATAAACATTTTAAACTTTTTTTAAAAATATTAAAAAACCCCACCCCACCCCACATCTCCCTTGCCGCAGACAGTATTGCCGGCGGCCGGCCGCCGGAATGGTTCATTCCGGCTGCCAAAATGGGGGGGGGATTCACCCCCCATTTCTGCCGGAAATGGCAGCCAAATCGCTGCCATTTCCGACAGCATTTTGCTGCCAGAATCCCCCACATTTCGCTGCCATTTCTAGTAGCATTTTGCTGCCAGAATCCCCCCCATTTCGCTGCCATTTCTGGCAGCAAAATGCTGCCGCTGCCATTTCCGGCAGAAATGGGAGGGGTGAATGGCAGCGAAATGGGGGGGGGTTCACCCCCCTTTTTGGCCGCCGGAATGAACCATTCCGGCGGCAAGGGAGACGTGGGGTGGGGTGGGGTGGAGTTTTTTATTATTTTTAAATATTTTTAAAAAAAGTTTAAAATGTTTATGGGCGGTATAATCGTCTTTTTCATAAAAATTTGACGGAATAGTGACAATATGGACGATTTGTGTGCCTTTTTGAAAGGTTGTGGGCTGTGGTGTGTCTTAAAAAAGGTTGGGGACGAAACCTGTTCTTAACCTAAAAGTTGGGGACGATTTGCGAAATTAACCCTATTTTAATTAACCCCGAAATGAGATTCTAGCCACCAAAAGGTACACCTTACACGTTTTAATTGCTTGTGCATTAGTTAATTTAGTAGTATTATTATTATTATACAAATAATTTGGGAAAATAAAGGGGCGGCCACAAACGTAGTTTTCAAAGGTTGTAGGAGATCAAGGTTGGATATGCAGGGCACTTTTCACGTGCTATTAGTATTTATAATACATAATTAACCTTGTTTTTTAATGTTCATGTTGCAATGCCGTGCAGGAAGAAAAATCTAAAGATCCAATGATGATTCAAAACCAAACAGTCAGCAATCGATATGCAGACTATATATAGTATTTGAAGATGACAAATATGACTGCGTTGATTCTGCTTTCATCTTATTTCGTAAGAAGCTTTTATGATATATAAAGGAAGAAGTTATCTTGTATTAGCATCCACATATTTGTTGATAATCTACCGAGAAAGCAATATTCTTTAAGGAATAATCTATACATTCTTTTCATTTTATTTAAATAAATAAATTTAATGGTAAGACGTCTAATCTAGGGAAAACTTTTATGAAACATAATGACTCGATGGAAGAATGACCAAGAATTTCTTATAACTGTATGATCATACATAATAATCTTTCATCTTTAGAGGTGTTAAAATAATGCATATTTTATAGTGTCCAATAAATGCAGTGGCAAGACCCTATTAGATACATTGGGAGATGGTCCCGTAATGTGTCTAATAAAAACTTGTCACATAATCCATTAAATATTATAAATAGTGTCGAGTGGACTCTATAGAAAGACTAGTCAAAACGGGTCAAATTCTTTATTCATCACATGACTAAACTTGGACTTACCCTCTTACTAGTGGTGTAAAACCAGGGGCGGAGGTGGCGCAAAAATGAAAACCCAGTTGCAAAATTAGGCAGATGTGTACAAAACATCTGGCTTAACTACGCCTAGCGATAAGAGTAAACGTGGATGAACGAGTAGCTATTACTTTTTAGGTCAGGTTCATTCAACAACCACTGAATCCAGCAATTTGCAACCAAAGACCCACACGTGCAGTAACATAGAATCCAACATGTTGGGAACAAATTTTTTATCGTTGAAACTTTTTCGAGTCTGTCCAATGCCGCTGCTCTAAAAACGTACATTGAATACGGTAAAAAATCTTATTATGTATCATCACAGGCCAATTTATCTATTTTATTGTAACAAATGAATGGTGTGTCACATCAATATAGAGGCAAGATAAATTGCCCTCATCAATTGAGCCATCACCAATCACCCAATACTCGTCAACATTGACGGGCCACATAGGTTGATTCAGGGCCGCTTCAACAATATATCTCAAGAAATGATAAAAATGTTTGAAGGCAACTAAAGCAGATGCAGCTTTCAACAATATATCTCACGAAATGATTGAGAAAAAAAGGCGTAGAAGAAGGTACTGAAAAGGATTGTTTAGGTTGTAATTAAGTGGCTGTGGTTTAGTTAAAATAGCGGCACATTATGATATATTTATCGTACAATTTCGGTGCAAGATCATTTCTCCCGGTCTGGTCTGGTATTGAGAGCGAAAGCGAAGGCCTCATCTATCTATACATATAATTCTAATCATAACATGGGCTCACTGGAAATCAAACACAAAGTCCCCCCAAACTAAGGGAATTGATGGACGCACCTTGCGAGAAATTAAGCCAGTCCATTTTATGGAATCTAAGCTTTATGAATAATGCAAGGGACTGAACCATACAATGAACGGATTTGAGCTAGTATTGTACAATCTACCACTTGGTCTGTGTCAAGGAAGCCATTAAGTCACTGTGAACTACCATCTTTGAGTTGCTCGAAGACAATTGCATCAGGTACACTGCACATGTTTTCAAGCCGAAGCTCCAAGTTTAACAAGTCAAATCTATAACGATATAACCACATGCCAGCAATCGCGCAATACACACATACATAGTAAAACCCAAAAGTTTAAACATTCCATCCTTTACCTTGGATGATAGATTTAGAGGAGTTACCTTCAATAATAGATATAGAAGCGTGGACTAACAATTATAAAGGAAGAAAGGGAAAATCTTGCTCATTATATTCTCCAAAGATGCCCGAAAGGTTTACCTCACGCATTCGTACCTCAAGATCACAAGATAATAGTGTGGGAAACTCTTGCATTGATAACCTACAAAGTTTGTTTAGCAAGTTACTTGGCAACAACTTCTCTATCGTATGCTAAATAAATCTATAGAGAGTAAAATAAAATCCCCAGCCGAAACAGAGTACTCAGTTATGTTAACAGTTGTAACAGAACATCAAAATAGAGAAAGAACAACTGATAAGATGCTAAGGAAGTTGTAAGCTCATGTAACCTAAACTGTGGCAGACATATTAATCTCCCAAGGTTGTCTGAAGGGGCAGACAACTTTCCACTTCCTTGGTTTCAGAGCTCCGTTCTGCAACAACTTTTGACATGCCAAACATCTAAAAACAACCAAAGGTTATTAATCAGCAACCATTTCAAACTAATTATAAGATAATCATAGAGGCATAAGTAATCCTTTTCTTTAATTGTGTGTTTAATAGTGTGGAGCATGGGCATGGCAATAAAACAGTAAATTGAGGAAGAAAATGAAGCTCTATAATGGTGTCCAATACTGTGCATTAGCATGCAACAGACATGAAAGGCGTAAATAGGCTCGTATCATACCTTCTTGACTGTCTTCTGAAAGCAATTCTTGTTTCCATAGAAGCATGGATGAACTCATCTATATGATCCCTCAGATCTTCCAGAAAAGTTGCATCGTCTTTCTTCTTCTTTCAACACGAAGTCATGTCTGCAGCTGAAGCTTCATATGATGGCAGCTTCTCGTTTGAACTTGTTTCGTTTGCCATATTAGCTGCTTCTGCTTGATAAGAATAAGATTTTAACTGAACATAACCATGATAATACAAATATCACTTGAAACCAGAAAGTTGCACAATTATGAAGGTTTAAGCAATTCAGGAAATCCGGTTAAGCAAAATTAACGTGATTGGCAGTCTGGCTCCAAATTCGGATTCCCAACAAAATTGCTGTAGGACAGAGACCGTATTAGGAAATAGCACAATAAGAAAAACAAAGAAGAATTATCACGTTGGACTGAGAATGATCAAAACATAAATACACCACAAGAGGAGTAATGCATTAAAGAAATTTGTGCACGTGTGAGGCCTTCATGGATCAAAAATAATCCAACCTTGAGGATATAATTTGGGTGTCCTGACTGCTCCTCTCACGAACTTAAACCTCTAAATGAGGTGATTTAGTACCTATGTTCCATAACTTGTCATCTTAAACTACGGCAATTGACCTACTAACTTCAAATCACTGAAAACTAAAACAATCTGGTTTAAATCGAGCCTGGACTACAAGTTCCCGACACTGACAGATTCCTCTTCTCATTAGCAATTCAATATTATGGAATTGGGCTTCATAAGTAGCAGCAAACAAATAATAGAAACAGAGGAGCATGTCAGAATTGCCTTGTTAAACTTTTACAAAGGGATGCAACAAAATAAGCAATTTGCATGGATAAAACCCCTCAACTTCTTTCCACATGTAAGGGACGCTAACTGATTGTTCAAATGTCACAAAGAAGAAAACAAACATTAAACTCAGGCCATTCAATTTTTCCCCCTAGTTCCCTCCTTTATAAACTTCCTAAGCTAGATAGAATATTTCTAAGAAGACATGAACGAACAAAATGAAACAGATAGGCGTGCAACGAGAAGTAGGATTAGAGGAGTAACATACCGCGAATGGAAAATTCAGAAGGTATTCACTGGGCAGGAATCAAAATTCAAAAGAGAGCAATTGTAAATGGTGGCCAAACCGACTGGAAATTTGACGTTTTTAGCATTGAAAATGAATCTATAGTAGGGGAGACAGGACTATTTTCTAGCTTTTTCCAGAAAAACGACAGCAAAGGAAAATAATAACTTGTTTCCACATGGCAAAATTCAATTGGTAAATAGGATAATAATAATAAATAAATAAATAAATAAAAACGAGTGAGATGGGAGGATAACCCACGCCTTGTGAAACCAGTTGTCATTCCGGGGGGAGGAATAGCAATTGCGTGCAATTCTAATCAAGCCGGCTGGTCGAGTCGCAAGCTCAGGCAACCTCTTCAAACACTATTGGTGCTGCATTAAGAAAAACTATACAATTCAGAACTACATGAGAATTCAGCATTCTGAGTTTCTACATAAAGATAAAGATAAATTTTAATAAAGCTTTCGAATTGTGTTGCGGGATTTTCCTTTTTTGAAAATAAACTTTACGATTTTATTAGTTAAAGATCAAAATCAAGTATCATATATGGAAGAATAATTCTAGTTGGATAAAAAATAGACAAAAAAAAGTGACAAAATTGACATATGTTATATGTGATTAGTGTTGATGTAAAAGTAATGTGATGTGTAAAAAAAAGTATTGTGTCATCTGTCAATTTTATTAGAATTTTTACATGTGCTTTTATTTAAATAGCACAACTCGGTGTGTAAACCATTTTTCCCATATAAAAATGACCTAGTATGATTTACCCTGTATATATGTGCTTTATATGAAGGCAAATAAATTTATAGGTTTTACTTTGGAGAAATGCTATTAGTACCTAATGGGTTGCAGGGCATAAATGATTTTACCTTTTTGCCCTTTATTTGGCTTTTCATGAATCTTCGCCATTTTCATGGCTCTGATACCACTTCGAGGTTGCCCTCTAAAACTTAAAGGCGGAATTAAGAGAAACAATGTAACGACCCGGAAATATTTGTAAAATTTTTTTTAATATCCGTGTATCGGTGCTATTGTGTTTTTGTCGGATTTGCACATATTAATTATTTAATGATTAATGCATGCACGTGCCTACGTTGTTTTTTTCTTTTCTTTTTTTTTTTCCCATTGATACGCACGTGTAGATAGGTTTGATATTAATTTACCAAATTTGTCACCATGTTTGGCTATTACTTTTTCTTATCACGGTTAATGGTACCTAAGAAGATTTAATATAATAGCATCATATATCATTTATTATAATGGTATAATATGTTACCGGGCAAAATATTCCTTCTTTTACACCCAAAAGATACTACCTATTTTTACAATATGCATTTTTTTTTCTAGCATAATTATAATAATATTTCAAAATACATAAACTAGAAGCTTTGTCATATATTTTCTTATAACTTATTTGTTTATATTAAAATATAGACTATATCTAAGCTTCCCAACGGTTTATCTTGTATTCCTTCGTATATAAAAACTCCAGTGTATTGGCTTCATAGTATGCAATTTTGACGATAGTAATTATGTAGTGGTTGAATCCTGGATGATCCTCGTACACTCCCCACAAGTCCGTTTCAGTTGTATACAAGTACTGGCTTCCATCCGGCGATAAGGACTACTCATTATTGGCTGAGAAATGTACACATATATATAAAAGAGAATTCGAAGATTTTCAAGTGGAAATATGACGTAGAAAATAGAGTTTGGATTCCTTTTTGTACAAGTTTACTTACCTCTCATGTGCATAATATAAGATTAGAATCGGATTGGACATGAACGTAACATCCTTGATATTGAGAATATTATGTAATCCGATTTATAGCGTGGCATGGCATGTCATGGCATGGCTTGAAGAAGAGGTAAACATAACTTTTTGCAAAATATAGAAATTTCCACAATTGCTTTCATAGGTATTTAATAAAAGAATAACAATTAGATCATTATAAGCATAAGAAAATGACATAAGTATATATCTAAATCATTCCAATTAGTTGAAAAAAAATGTGTACGCAGGGGAGGAGCCACCACGCCGGACTACCCCTAGCCGGACCGAGCCGGACTGATTTTTCCCCTACCCAAATATTAAAAAAATAAAATGATAAAATAAAATAAAATAAAAAATTTCTTTATGGGCTAGCCCAATTTGGGCCTAGCCAGGGATCAGGAGAGGCCTCCCCTGGTTCCGCCCCTGTGTGTATGTTAATTACCTTGATTCGTAACTTTTGATTGAAAGTGTTTTCTGAACCTTATTCATTGACTACTTTTGTTTCTTCTTTAGAATGTCAATGTCTTAACTACTTTTTTTTCCCCTTCTCTTTTGCCCCCTGACATTTTAAGAAGATGGCTTATGGCTTTTTATAGTGGTATTTCCTTTTAATTTTAATTATTATAATTATTTTTTTTCATGAAAATTGTGTCATTTGAATGACATAGAGCGCCACTTGCCGATTCCCTATCTTAATTCATTGATTTAGCTTATTTTATTTTATTTAGTTTACAGCATGAATAATCATTTTTGGGTGAATAATCATTTTTTAATGGTGATGACTAATCCAGTTAATGATGACTTATTTTGGAAAAACTTTCAAGTTCACACGTATTACTTAGCTATCTCCCGTAATTATACATGGAATTAGTTGTCTCCGGTAATTATATATCGAAGACTTTCCTATGACTAGTATATATATACACATGGGAATTTTGATGATATTTCCACTTATTATCAGGAGTATTTAAAAATATCATCCGATCTGAAATATTTTTCTAAAATACGTAAATTTTTCATTTTAATTTTATTTTGACTCCTAACTTCGTATATTCTTTTATGATCGAGTATAAGCCGTATATAATTGATTCTGGTATATGTATTTTAAGTTCAAGATGCCTAAATTTTAATTTATTATATGAATTTCAAATGTTTTCTTAATAGTATTGTTATGGCATATATATATATTATTTTTAACGGGTCATTACAAACAACCTCATGAAATTACTCATTACGAGCCAGAAACTGTCTATAGGCATAGTAGTGGTATTTTCTGTCATTATATGCTATAATCATATAATTTACTTCTTCAGTAAGCTGAATAACTCTTTGGCTTACTATTATTTTAGCAACACAATCATGTAGTTAAGTTCTCCAAAGTCTCTTAACGAGTTGGATGGTTTCCTCAATCTTTTGATCTAGTTGTTGAAGGTCTATACGATAGTATGGGTTAAATAGAGTAGAGTCACAATGAGTCTGCTCTATAAGTATTCCTGGATTAGGTTGGTTAATTAAAACCTATTGTCTAGTCGGATTATCACCAACTAATACATTAAGTAAGTCTTGAAGACTAAATGAACACTCAAACTTTTTCAGTTAATTGCTCAGTAATTCTGAGATATAACTTTGTAGTTTGATAGTTGTTACTATTTATTACTGTGAATAAACAAAAGTTTATTTTGTTCATATGCATATTATTCAGCATAATTAATAAGTATAAAAATACTTAAGGTTTTCCTTAACAATTTGATGAAGTAGAAATCTAAGGTACTAAGCCACATAGATGTATATTAAGCAATTGGAATTTAGGAAATTATAATTTTATACCTTATTCTTGTTGTGTGGGATATCTCTCTTGTTGTCTCTACTGCGCTTCTTGTTGATGCTTCCTGAGATAGATCCTCTGGCTGTGCCTCACAACGGTGTCCTGTTGTCTACTGGCAATCAGTTCTTCCATACGACCTCTTGTCAACTCATAACAAGGCGAAGACGATGGACAGAGTGTTGATTCGTACACATGAGTAGGATAATGATCTTTAAAAGCAAAGTTTACAGGACATAGAACTTTATTTATGAAGAAGGAATAAGGATTATAACTTCCTTATCCTATTAATTTACATCATAGTAGAGCTGTAGCCCTTCATTTCTACAAGAAAGCTTCAAGCTTTCATCGTTTTAGAAATCATAAGAAATCTCTTAGAAAAACCTAGAGATGTGTGGATTTCAGAATACCTTCTTAGTCTGAGTAGTGCTCCTTTTATAGACAGAAAGGGCATCTACTTTACATAATAGAGAGGTCCCCACACTATACTATTTCAACAACTTTTATAATGGAAGGGTCCTTGCTTCATTATTTTGTTCAGCAACAAGAGTGTAGGCACCACAATTTTTTGCCATTTGTTGGTGTAATGACGTCATTGTATATGTCATTCAGAGTCTGAATTATCTCCAGTTTGCTTTAATAGAGATTCTTCAACTTTTGCTTTCCCTTTATTGCAGTGTCCACATGCATGATGTGTTCTAAACACATTCTTTATAGCGCTGCACATTTGTCGTTTCTCAAGGTCTGAACCATTCTATTCATCAAGGTAGAACGGCTTTTCAAAGATAGCAATTTTCTTTACATCCTTTTCATCCAGACGGTTCTTGGTTGATGAAGTCATTACGATAAACTTTGATGAGCGGTTTACCTTAATTTTGGAGTTTGCATTAATCCCTCTAACTTTGTGTAAGAAGGATTTGAATGATTCTGATCTCCATACCTGTAGAACTTCTCCTGAGATCTGGATTGGTTCTTTGACAATGGGTATTGCCAAGACTTTGTCTTGTGATGCTACCCCGATTTCAATGAAGTGATAACCTTTGAAAATATTATCTTCATTCCAGAAAGGGATAGTACTGGTTATTGACAAGAAAACTGTTTTCTCCTTGGTCTTAAGATTTTGGTCTTCCATTTGAGGACTGATTTTACCAATGGTGGACTTAGTGCCGAAATTTCTTTGGCATCTTGACTGAGATAAATGAATTTAATCAATCTATAATTAAATGATTCAGCAACAAGTTCTGGTGCTGCTTCTTGAAAAAATATGAAGTTTCTATATTCTTCACAAGTTCCTGCAAAAGGATACTTCAATGTAGCATCTCATATTGCTTTGGCTTCTGCTTCGAGGCTAATGAAGTTGGAGAATAGTGTTTTGGTTACTGAACTTTCTTTTTCAATTTCTTCTTTTTCTCACTTAAGATTAACCAGTCTACTTGGCATTGGTGTTGGAGCTTTCAGAACATCTTCATAGCTCCTCATCAGCCTTTGATGAACCTTTGGTGATCTGATCGTTTGTGATCCATAAGCTCCTCTAGGCCTGAACCCTGTTGGGAACAATGGGAATAGTAATGGATCAGTAATGTGTTAGACTGGTTTTGGGCTTGTCTGGTGGCCTTTTTCGGTCAAGTATTGGTTGTATTCTTTCTGAGCCTCATCAAATGTTTTGAAGGACTTGTGCTTAAATGGAAGTCCTTTAACTTTGGGCTCCACTGTTTTCCATTCTTTGTAGTACCCTCGATCTGGTCCATCAAATATTATATAAACTTTCTTATAACCTGTAGATAGATCAAAAGACACTAAAGGGTTAGGTGCTTGGATAGATGATAAGTCCAATGTATCCAATTGACCATATTTGACTTTAGGCTGTTGTGGACTAAATTCTTGCTCATGAGTCTTTTGCTCTTGGGCTTTAGGCTCATTTTAAAGAATGATACTCTTCTTATTGTCAAGCTTTTGTGGGTTTTTCACAGCTTGTATGTCTTTCTCATTTGTTGAGATTGAGACATTTTGTTGTTCAGTATTTTCATTTGTTGCTACTACAGAGTTTTCAGTTGATGTTAAGGATTTATCTTCCTCTCCTATTTGAATTAAGAGAGCTTTTTGTTACTTGTAAAAATCAAGCTTTGTAGTCAGGAATGATAATTCTATCGTTTTTTCTTGGATTTGAAATTCTAAGTCCTGGATTCTGTTATCCAGTTCTTCCATTGGCAGAAGTTTCACCTGCAAGCAATAACAGATAATTCTCTTGTTAAAGAATCTGCTAAGTAATTGTGTTCTCCTTTAATGGTTTCAATATCAAAGGTGTAATGACTAAACTATATTTGCCATCTGACAAGGTGTCCTTGTTTATAGTCTGCAAAAACGTTAGTCTTCATAAAAGATTTGCAAGTAGAACTATCAGTTCTAATAAGAAATTTATTGCTAATCACATAAACACAGAATTTCTTAATAGCATTTTTAACTGCTAAGATTTCCTTTTCATTTATATGGTAATTCTTTTGTGCTCATATATGGTAATTCTTTGTGCTTCCTGAAAGGTTCCTGAAGCATACGAACATAAATGTTCTTCTTCTTTATGTGCCAGTTTGGCTTTAAGGACTGCTCCTCAAAATTCTCTTGAAGCATTTGTCTCAATTATCATCTTGTAACTTGGTGTTGGATGATAAAGGGATGGTAGAGTTGCTAAACTCTTTTTTAACTTTTGGACATATATTGTGTCAGTATGCACCCACTTCCAAAGCACATTTTTCTTCAATTTCTTTTGAAGTGGTGCTCTTTTCTCTACTAACCTGTTAATGAAATATTGAGCATAGGTTAAACATCTAATAAATCTTTGTAATTGTTTGACATCTTGAATTTCATCAGGAAATTCAGCGATATGTTTAAGTATGTGAGGTTGAAGTTCCTTGTATCCATAATCAACATTTAACCCTAGATACTTAATCTTTGTTTTGAATAGTTCTATTTTCTTTTTAGAAAGAACTATTCTAGCTTGTTTTACAATTTGCAATACCTGCAACACATGCTTTTCGTGATCATTTTGTTTATCTGAAAATACTAGAATATCATCTATGTAAACACAACAATATTCTAGTAGTTTCCTGAAAATGTCATCCATATGCCTTTAAAAGATTCCAAATGCTTGTTTTAAGCCAAATGGAACAACTTTCCATTGATAGTGTTCTTAGGACAGCTAAAGGCGGTAATTGGTCTATATTCTTCATTAAGTATTACTTGCCAGAATCCATATTTACAATCAAAAGAAGAAAATACTTGCTTTACTCTTATAAGTGCTAAAAGGCTTGCCATATTTGGGATAGTATAGACGTCATCTTTGATAGCAGCATTGACTGCTCTATAGTCAACAACCATCCTAGGCTTTCTTCTTTTTTTTCTGCTTCTTTTCTTACCATGAAGGCTGGTGAAGAAAAGCTAGATTTAGAAGATTCAATTACTCCTATTTTCAGTAATTCTTTAATTTGTTCTGCAAATTCTTGCCTATCTTAAGGAGAATAGCTCATTGCATATGATCTTAACTTTCCTTTGAAGTCTTTTTTTAATTCAATTTTTGCTGTCATTTCTCCTTTGTTCTTGATTGGGTTGAGTGGATTTTCTGAACAGCATTTTTCAAGGGTTTTTAAGATTTGTTTTCTACGAGAATTTACCTTAAATTATTGTTCTTCTTCTTGAGTAATATTGACCATTCTGTTTGGTACAATATTTTGTCCTTTAATAACCGGAGGTTTCTCTTTTCCTCTGATTCTGTGTATTTCAAGAAATTTATTCTGGAGATGATTGAACCTTACAACATAGCACTGTTTCTTGATCCAGATTTGTTTTCCTTGTATACCAAAGCTAATCTCATCTATATCCTACATAAATCTTTTATACAGTAAATAGAAATTGTTACCAAGAATAAGATCTATTCCTGTTTCACTTTGGTAAATAGATGGAATTCTGAAATAATAAGACTTATGGGTTAAGTCCTTCATTTCAATATCTATATTCTTAACAACTTTGTTAACCTTTACAGATGACGGATTTGCAATTTTAACACTAATTGTTTTATCTGAATTTACCCAATGTTCTTCAGGTATAATCAATTTTGACGCTATACAATACTTGCTCCAGTATCAATGAAAGCATTAATAGTGTATTTGTGATAATCATCAAAATTCAATTTGCATGTAATATAAATTGAATTAGGGCTTGTTGTCACGCTCTCAATTTTAATAATAGCAGAAGCATTTAAATATATATCTCGATTCAAAATTGATAGCGAGACCTTACAAATACGATTCAAAAATATTGAGACACTTTCGCTGCGTACTCTGATAATTAAATGTCTTGTGGGCTACCCACAACTAAACCTCGATCACACACTGAAATCTCGATCACATACATGTATCTCCTCCATCTTTGGGACGATCCGGCCACAAAACTATTTAATCCAATACCTATAGGATTATAGAAGATGGGGGTGAGTACAAAGTACCCAATAAATAACAACATGCATTGACTCATAATAGAATACAAGGAATGTCATAATCTACAAAGGAAGCCATTTATATGTTCAATTCGGGCCCACCACTAGTTTAGCCCCTACCCGTAAACGCAAAGCACAAACATTTAATAACAATTCAAAATGGCCAAGACCACGCAGCAATGTCATAGTACCACAAGGATATCACAAAGCAAAGCAAACGGGTAGGTTGCGCCACTAGCGGTGTCCAAAGGTAAGGAACAATCATTTATCCAAAACGAGTGTGCACACTTAGGTATCGAATACCGAATCAATACAATAGGAGCATAAGAAGCAATTACACACGATCAAATATCGAATGCCAAATAGATTTAAAGAAGGAATGAATTTCGAAGAGTGGGAGCCAAAGACAAAGAGACAAGACACGTGTTATTCACCTTTTTAATTCGATTTGCCCAAAGGTTAACTCCTCACTTGTATCTCCAATTAAATACTAGAATTTTATATTGTAAATGGGGAACAATATATATTTATAGGGTGGGGGGGACGTGGAGGCATGGGTGGAGGTGTGGGTGGAGGTGTGGGTGGATGGAGCTTTGAATCAATTGGTCTTTTATATAGTTTAAGAATTAATTGTATTTAATTAGCCATTGAAATCCACCAATAACAAATCTAACAAGTGTCCTAGACACTTGGCTACATTAGCAATTAATTAATTATAAAAATAGTATGGTTTTGACACTTGGCAAGACTACCTTCATTCATTAATTACAAAAATGATATGTGCATTATACACTTGGCAAAAGAACAATCCATTATTTATAGAAATGACAAATGTCCTATAAACTTGGCAAAACTAGCACCCTCCACTTATTACAAAAAGAACATATGTCTTATAATTTAGCAAATTTTATTGTAAATTTTTGAGAAATGTTACAATCTACCTCCTTTAAATGAATTTCGTCCTCGAAATTTGCTAAATATTGAGGCGGTAGCTATTATTTTCAAAAGTATAGTAAGTAGTTGGGTGCAAATTAGCTAAAAGAAATCTCTTTTGAATTGACCAAAAGGGTTAATTATGAGAAATGAATAGATTTCAAGGCTTAAAAGTGTATAAAATAAACCTTTAGATTGATTTAAAACAAACCAAAAAGATTAGGGACCTAGTTGCAAAATTTCTCAAAAAAATCTGGCTGGCACACCGCCTTGGACTGTGCGGCCGCACGCCTTGGCTGTGCGCCCGCATAGCTCTGTTGTCCCGGAAAAGATTAAGCGGTACGGCCGCTCTGATGAACGGAGGCGCCCATACTGGCCTTTCTACCCGGTGAAAATTGTTCTGTGCGGCCGCACATTTTGACCGTGCGCCCGCAGAGGGCAATTTTTTTCTCTCATTGCAACTAATGAACTTTCAATTCAAGGTCAAATTCTTATACTATAATAGTATCACTAAAATTAAATTTAACTTATCATCGATTAACATAAATGATTTCAGTACCTATTAGTGCGCGGATCCGTCTAAATAGGAGCAATACATGTATGTGAGGTTGGAGGACCATATTCTGATACTAACTTGTCACGCTCTCAATTTTAACAATAGCAGAAGCATTTAAATATATATCTTGAGTTTTGATTAAAGGTTTTCTCCCTAAATCAATTCCCCAATTACCATCAGACCGAGTTAGAATATCAAACTCAGTGTCTTTTACCTCAAGATAATCCATGAACTCTGGTTCATATGTTATTCTTTTGTTTGTTTGAATCACAGTATTGTTATGACTATTATGGATAGCATATCTAACAAGGTAGCTAATAGAGAAAGGTACATTGCTAGGTTTAACAAGATCTCTCCTACAATAATCATGAACAAATGATAATATACCATTAAAATCTGTGGCATGAAGTGATACGGAAATTTTTGGGTGTATGTTAAATTGAAGTTTTTTACAAGCTAAATTTCCTTGAATCATACCCAATCTCCTTTTTTAGGATTTTAAATACGATTATCAACTATAGCCATTTTGATAGGTTGATCTAAATGGGCTTAAAATGTGCTTTCAAGCTGAACTTTAACAGCTCCAATGGTCACCCAGTACAAATTCTTCTTATCTGAAATATCTATCTTTCGTTTTATTTAGATTATGTCTTGTTTATCAAACAAACAAATACTTATTCTACTATATGCATGTTGGACATATAGAGCAAATTCTTTGTAAGATATGCTATAATAAATATTTCTTTTTCTTTTGAATGCTTTTGAAAGAAAATCTCTTTTGAAAGCTTCTCTAGGTTTTAGTGAAAAGTCTTTTTCAAGAATTTTTATAAGCTCTTTTCACATACTACTACATCTCATGAAAAGTTTCCTTTTGATTCTTTAATTTCTTCAAACCCTTCTTGAGTCGTTTGAATTTCCATGATGCCTTAAAACATAATGCATAACGAAATCATGTATGCATTTTTCTCTTTGCTGTTCTAAGTTTAAACAGCATTGAAAAATATCATTAATTGCTTTTAGAGCAATTCCCGCAAAGATACCTTATTGATATATATTTTGATACCAAGCAATTCTTTCATTATGCCATTTTATATAGTCAGTAATAACAATACAGTATACACAAAGATATATGAAAGGTGTGTTTTCTATAAGTTGTGAAATTTTTTCAAAGTTAGCTGCCGTACTTAGAAAAAAACTTTAATTATTCCTTAAAAGGGTGTTTTTGCCATTTTAATGGGTCTTTGTAAGACTTTTTGTAAATGTCTAAGTGCAAATATCTTTTCTCTTTCCTTTGACAAGATAATTTTCTAGAATTTGAGATTTCAAAGGTTATCTCATTCCATTTTGCAATTTTTTTAAATGAAAAATGTAACTCAAAATCAAGTACCACAATTTTGAAATCTCAAACTTTCAGATGTGCTTGCTTTTCATATTTTTTTTTTTTCCAATTCATTCATAACACATTGGTCAACACAAGTCACTGTTGTTTCATCAGTAACTCTATTTATCACGGCAGCATAAAGCACCAATGAACACCCAATAATATTTAATTACTTGCCAGACTTGAATTCACAACAGCTTTACGTCTATTAAATCTACAGATTAATGTAGCCCCTGGTACACAGATTCAGGAATCATTAGCATAACTCCCTGCCGCTCTAGTACTCCCTTGACTGCCTCCCAGAGCGTCTCGCCAACTCCGTCTATCCAAAAAATAATCATACTCAGCGCTCAGCAAGAACAATATATATATTCTAAAGCAAGCAAACAGTGGTATACTTTTCTTCAATTTGTTTGTTGGTGATGATCATCATCCTCGTATTTGTTCCACAGACAACATGCTGATATACTGATGTCTTACAAAACTGACAAAATGATAAAAATGAAAATTCATCGGGGAAAAGAATTTTTTGAAGTGAAGGGATGGAATATATTATTATTATTATTATTATTATTATTATTATTATTATTATTATTATTAGATTGGGCAGCTATCTAGGAGAATACATTTGTTGAGAAAAATGATTAAAAATACATGACCAAACATTCACGCATCTGATGGGAGATTCTTCGTCTGTATTGGATGAAGGCCGGGGCCCTCTAGAACTGTCTATATTTATTACAGCAACAATGAATGTACATCCTTCTATCAAAGGATTTCAGACACCCAAGTCAATGCAAAAAATATTAGACCATAAAAAGAAATCTATGGAAAAACCATAATCTGATAACAAGGTAGGAATTTGAAATGCCTATAATCAGAAATAGAATAGATGAAATTGTAGAGCTTGCAGAATGGCTTTTCAACATTACTGGATTATATAAAGGATAAAGAAAACCCTATTGTACCTCCGACTCTAACAAGTCAAGTGCTATAACTTTCTAAGACCAACTTACAATTCACCATCCCCGCTAGAAATTCACGTTTAATAAGTAAAACAAGAGCTACAAGAACCATGAAATTGAAACGGTACCTCAAATTCATTCTTCAGATGATCAAGCTCCTTATCCAGATCATTGATAGCCTGATTATATGCCTGCATTGGTGAAGATTGACTGGTGGTGTGAATCTGCACATTGCCCATCAAAATCATTAG
Organism: Nyctanthes arbor-tristis; assembly: GCA_963692815.1. Taxonomy (NCBI): domain Eukaryota; kingdom Viridiplantae; phylum Streptophyta; class Magnoliopsida; order Lamiales; family Oleaceae; genus Nyctanthes; species Nyctanthes arbor-tristis. The sequence goes on along the minus strand of CAVNYN010218024.1, from coordinate 97,030 downwards.
ACTCAACACTTTTAATTGCATTTAATGTGCATTTTAATCAACAAAATGAGAGTCCTGTAATAATCTTTGACAAAGTATAGAAAAAAAACCAAATAACACGCGCCTCAAGTTGCACCTCTGAGTGATGCTGTCAGAAAAGACCTCAAATTAGGCTTACGCCTCAGTTTGGTGATGCATTCACCTCAAAACACCACCTCAACACTCTTAAGGGGTGTACTTAATACTCTGAAGTTATTTATTTGACTTTAGGTGTATGCTGAAAAATGCAAAAATTATTTTATTAGATAACAGCGATAGGTCAGTGATGAACGCAATATTAAAAACTGTATTCCTCAAACTTGTTTATACCTTTTTAACACTGGTCTTTGGAGTAGAGGCTTCTTTGGAAGTTCTACAGGGGCTATAAAGTTCATATGTCCAGAACCGTTGCATTTTGTTACAGTCATCACAAGATGTTGATTTAAGTGTTAAAGAAAAGACTGCATCCTCATTTTACAGACTTACACTACAATGCTGTACATTTGCCCACAAGCTTTATTCAGTCTATAACAATACAGAATATTGATCACAGAATCTTCTTAACATATTAATTTACGTATTAGTATCCAGAATCTTTTAAAATAGGACAAAGACCTGCCCCCAACAGGGAAAAAAGATACTCGGGGTTAGAATGAGAAGTCTAAAAGAACCAACTTGTAACAATTGAACTGCAAGCTTTGCCAATTTGTTTAAAACTTTGTCAAATCTCATAGCAGGGACATAATCCTTGTTCACATTTTGTTTCGACCACAATAAATCAAAGTAGTGACAGAATGATTCATGCAACCTCATCTCAAAATTGAAACGAGGCCTTAGTAAATTATTATAGCAGCAGTTCAATGATTGATTTATCTAATCTACACTGCTTATCAATAATTGACATTTTAATGATAACAGTAGAATAATCAGCAAGAAGACAAAATTAAAAAGTAAGTAACAAACCCTAATAATGATTTTGTACTGGAGGGGGTGAGGCAGCTTGTAGCCAGCAAAGAGCACATTCTCATCCCTGTGTAACTGCCTGCATCAGATTTATTATAAGAAAACCAATAAAATTTCTAGGAATTCAGCATTACAGTTAAGTAGAACTGTAAAACTGAAAATATTCTTTCAAGAATAGAAGAAAATAATTACATGCGGAGTATGTTGCCGATTGTATGATCCTCTCGCTCAATAGTAAATGAGGCTGCATTAATAATCTTGGTATCTCTCTCATATGACACCCTTTGTTAATTTATATATTCCAATAAAAAGCAGCATTGACAAGCAAAAACACAGAATATAATCAATTTTGATAGACACGAAATTAACAGAATATAATCAATTTTGATAGACATGAAATTTAACTTGGATAGATAAAGAGGGAAAGCTTACTTGGAAACGCCCTCAGGGACGACAAAACGTTCATATCGGTCAGGTGCATTCATTATTTTATAGTTTGATGATTCCCAATATCAAGCAGCCAAGGTACTCTTCTCACTTTTTAAGCAACTAGCTTCAGAGAAATGTCACCAAAGGTTTTTCCTTTAGCTTTTATTTATCTTGAATTTGATACAAAGAAGAACACGAAAATGCAAAGTTTAAAACTTGTTTTACTTTTCCCACTAGAAAATTACTCTAGCAATGAACTTTGATTGCAAAAGACCTTCATAAATAAGTAACAACTGCCTTTGTCTTTGAAGAGAAAGAAACTATAATTGCCATGTTGGACAAAACACATTATTATTTGAACTAAAACTGAAAGTAAAATATAGTCTCATAACAAAAAGTTGGGGTAACAACAGACTCAAAAAAATATTGCGCTCAGCAGATAAATAGTAAGAGAATGATCAGGTAGAGCTAATACATGATAACTTGCCATCATTCCAGCAATCAATATCATTGATATTCATCATCTCATCCTCAAACCCAAAAATGGAAGACGGAAGTCATTACTGCATTCCACAATTTCTCATGATATTATATCTCATTTATTTGTCTTTCAAAATTGTTAAAAAGGCCATAGAGCAGAGACCATGGATTAGCCAACATATCAGTTACCTACATGGATCCACCATCTCGTTCTAAGAAGTAACCAGACATCTTCAGTTCGATAGTTATCATCTATTAGAGGACAGCTTAGACAAACAAGAAAACTAATGCTCTATTATTACAAGGCCTAGGTATAATCTTCTAGATAAACATAGCACTAAGAATACATTAATTACGTATACAATTACTTTAAAAAAGGCGCAAAGAACCATGAAAAAGAAAAACATCCGAATGCTTAGGTAGTACGAAAACAACAACAGAGGTTAACAATATCAGTAGGAAAGATCAGCCACAATAAGGAAAAGGTAAATCCGATTCAATAATCAACGGATAGAAACGAAGATGAGAAATCGTTAGAATCGGTCGGTCACAGGAATGTATACTTGAATTAGTATACTCGTGGAAAATGAGCAAATTGTATAAAAATGTATAGGTCGATCACCTGATTCCTGAGGAGAGATTCCTCCGAGGGTTTTAGGGCAACGAAGAGCTGGCGATTAAGAGGCCGCCAATCATTCGGTCAGTCCATTGGGTCTAAAATAAGGAAAAGGTTTTAAGGTCACTGATCTATGACCTATGTCCGATGCTAGTCCTCATTTTTTTTGGACACAAACGTCCTCAATCAATGATTTGAATAAATTGTACAAATATATTTAACAAGATCCGGTCAATTTACTCATCTCATTTTTATCAACTGATTATCACATAGGCTGTATTTGTAGGGATGGTAATTTGACCCGACCTGTCCAAATGCCCACGGTGCCCCGAACTGAACGGGGCAAAAAAATGTAGCCTCACGAGGGGCTTACGGGTCGCATGTCGGGGTCGCCCCGATTCATGTAAATGTTTAAAAAAAAAAAAAAGGAAGAAACACTTATAAAATCCCAAATTTTATTTTAAAAAAATTTTTAAGGGTGGCTTTTAACTTTAGGTAACATGGGAACCTCAAAAATAATCACCAAATCCTTAAAAAAAAAAAAAAAAAAAATTCTAAACGGGGCAGCAAACGGGGCAGTTTTGCCGACCCGAACCTCCCCGAACCCCGAATCCGCCCCGTTGCCATAACTATTTATCTGTATTTGTATCATTTGTTATTTTTATATGTTTTTGTTGTACCAATAACATACACACACATAAAATGAAATTAGACTGCGGTACCTTTGCACCATATTTTTCCCGCCAAAACTTTTAAATGAGATCATTTTAAACTTTTACTTACATGTTAGGTAAATTCTACGATAAGTTATATGCTAGATGTATATATTATTTTATACTGGATGTATATATTATCTTCTTATGTATTTTGATGGATTTATCTATATTCAAAATTTTTTAATTTTTTAGTCCAAAATTTTTAATTTATATATATCTTATATATGAAGTATTTTCTAATTTGGATTAGATTATTTTCTTTTTAGCTGATTTTTTAATTTTTAATTATTTTTTATATACTTTTAAATCGAGTCATTATCAGGTTACTTCTTTTATATATATTAATTTTCGCACGTGTTTTGTGTTAGTTTTCGCTTGAATTCATGTGGAATTTGTTACCATGATGGTGAAATAATATATCCATATTTATCAGTATCAAATCAAGTTTGTCAAAGCTTGAAAGTTATGTGAAATTAATAATTTGAGAAGACAACACTTTCATGCAATTAGATGGCTAAACTGATAATTGAGTAGCTTTGAAAAGATAAACTCTATAGTAGATTAAACTTATCAATGACCAAAATATGATGGGGTGAAATTCTCTCAAAAGACACTTGTGAAATAGAACATGTGAAATTAATAATTTGGATATATGTGTGCCACCCGAAACATAAAAAAATACTTATACAACATTGAATCATTTGGTAAGCATGATTTTAAAAGAAAAAAAAGCTACTTCGTAAATGCTAAAAACAAGTGAACCCACAAGATTCACGAGGCGTCATGTATAGAACAAAAAAGAGATAAGAAGCCAATGGATTATGATATGAACCATAATAAATATCAGTATTTAAGCAAGTATGGGTGAAACGAAAATAAATGAATAAACTAATGGTAAAGAATATTGATACAACTACTGTAAAACTATTACTTCATTATTATAAGTGCTAGTTTCAAATTTTTGCTTCAGGAACATTAGAGCTGCAACATCAAGAGTAAGAATTTTTCCCATTGACTGATATTTGCAGCTTCAAAAAAAAAAAAATCATTCATTGCACAAATAAATAATCAATAAAAGTGTGTTTGATTCTTAAGGATTTTTCATAGAAAATGAGATTTTCCACTTAAATTTCTACTTTTGTGGTGTTTGATTCACTATTTTTCTATGTAAAATATTTTCCATCTTTTAGTCACGTGACCACATTTTCCTTGAAAACAAGGAAAATATTTTCCTATAGGGTGTAAGTTTTATTTTCTAGACAATTCATATTTTTTCTCGAGAATTTCGTTTCCAATCAAACACGTTGGAATTCATTTTCTAAGTTCAATTCGCAGAAAAATATTTTCCTTGCAACTAAATTCCATGAGTGTAAAATTGATAATAATTACTTGACACCTACAAAAGTCTAAGCGAAGATGACAACTTAAACACTATATATATATATATATATCACTACTCTATAAATAGTTAAACCCCAAATTTACTATTCAATAAATAATGTCAAAAACGTGTTTTTTTTTCTTTGCTAAAATTGGACGATGGAAAATGGGTTTGGGGTTACTCAAATATGAATGTAATCAGTGCTTTCCTCTCCAATCATTTTTTATTTGGCCGAATTTAAAAATTTTCCAACAATGTAAAAGATCCTTACAAGTTACAAAGACATAAAAAAAAATGCTAATTGATACTTCAATACAATTTTCAGTTTATGGATGTTAATTAAAGAAAAAAAATTCTAACTCAATATTTCAAGTTCTCCCTTTATCTATATATATTCTATATATATATATATATATATTTAAATCAAGAGTAGTCAAAATAAGTTTTTCCGCCCAAATCGCTGACGTCATGTTGATTTCATTTTTATTTTTTTATTCTTTTATATTTTGAAATGGCTAATTTGCACAATTTAACTCTGACATTTCATCATATTGTCTAATTTAATCATAACCTTTCAAACTTAACAATTTCAACAAGATCGGAAGAGCACACGTTTTTAAAGTGATCTAACATTTTTTTATTTAAAAAGACAATAATACTGTCCAGTTATCATTAACTTAAAATTTATATTATATTAATCTAAATCAAGTGTAGTTTCTACCTTATTTTCCGCATTTAACTGGTGCTATAAGCTAACCGAGACGTTATGTTTTGCCTATTTCTCCATGTTTTCCTCCACCATGGAATTTCTCATTTCCCAAAGAAACTCATAAAGATTGAATATATATATATATATCTAAATCAAGAGTAGTCAAAATAAGTTTTCACGCCCAAATCGCTGACGTCATACTAATGTCATATTTAATTTTTTATTTTTTTACTCTTTTCTATTTTAAAATGGCTAATTTGCATAATTTAACCCTGACATTTCATCATATTGTCCAATTTAACCATAACCTTTCAAACTTAACAGTTTCAACCTCAAATTTCACATTTTTTAAGTGATCTAACATTTTTTATTTAAAAAGACAATAACACTGTCCAATTATCATTAACTTAAAATTTATATTATATTAATCTAAATCAAGTGTAGTTTCTGCCATATTTCTTGATTTGACTGGTGCTGTAAGCTAATTGAGACGTCATGATTTTCCTATTTCTCTATGTTTTCCTCTACCATGAAATTTCCCATTTCCCAAAGAAACTCATAAAGAATGAAATTTTTTATATATATCTAAATCAAGAGTAGTCTAAACAAGTTTTCCCTCCCAAATAGCTGACGTAATATTTTATTTTTTATTATTTTATTATTTTCTATTTTGAAATGGCTAATTTGTACAATTTAACCCTGACATTTCTTTCTACTGTGCAATCTAGTCCTAACCTTTCAAACTTGACAATTTCAACATCTATCTCACATTCTTTACATGATCTAACATTTTTACTTAAAAAGACAATAATACCCTCCAATTTTCATTAACTTAAAAAATATATATTATATTATATTTATCTTTTTTCTAAGCAGATAGTGATTTCATTTCACAAATATAAACAGAGTACAGTTGATAAGATGGGAATTTGTCAACCATTTTCCAACTACAAAGACATAAAAGGAAGCTAATCTAATCTACAAAATATACAACACAATAAGTATAGCACTAGTGTCACAACAAAAAGAAATTCTCCCATGACATATTCGGAGCATCCCAGGCAAGAAGAACACATCAAAGCCAAGAAAAGAAATCATGCCAACAAGCCCACCTAAGGAAATATCGGCAGCTGATTTCGCAAACACAATATCCAAATCACACTTCATCACAATCATCACAGATTAATACATTACATTAATCTAAATTAAGTGTAGTTTCTACCTTATTTACCGCTTTTGACTGGTGCTACAAGCTAACTAATGACGTCATGTTTTTCCTATTTTCTCATGTTTTCCCCTACTATGTAATTTAAAATTCCATTTCTCAAAAAAACTCATAAAGATTAAGTTTTTTTCCCATGAGTTTGATATTTTCCCATGTACGAATGTTTCTCATTCGTTTTTCAAATTCCTATTATAATATTTTTTAACGTTATTCATCTTTTATATTTTCAATTAATGTACAAATATTTTCCATTTACTTTTCAAATTCATATTGTTATATTTTTTAACATTGTTCTTCCCGTACATCGCACGGGTGCTATACTAGTTGATATTAAAACAAAGTGTAGTGATACTGCTAAACATCTTCTCTGGCCACCAAACAATTAGCACCAAAAAATAAGGGAAAAGAATCACTTATAATGGGTAAATATAGGAAACTAAGACTTTTTAAGAGATGAATAATTGGATGAAGATTATATGAAGAAGCTTAGAGAGAGAGAGAGAGAGAGAGAGTGAAATTATCACTTACACCTATGAAGCTAAACTTTTCATGGGTTTAAAACGAAGAATTCTAAAACTTATATATCTTCTGTAATTAAAAAAAGATTGGAATAAAAACAAGACATACATGAGTCTATGAACAAAGCTTCAAGAAAAAAGGGAAATGGAATCTAGAAAATACATCACTCACCTAAAAAAGTAGAACGCCTAGATGGATCAGTTGAAGAGTGCCCAAAAAAGGAGTGCTTTAGCAACGACATAAATTGGCGATTTACCAAGATGGAAACCCTTTCTTTTTTTCGTTAAAGGATGAGTGGACTGGTTTACACTATGTCGAAGAGCCTTTTTCCATGAAGAAGAATAGAAAATCTAGAAGCTCAAGGTTTTACAAAGGAAAGAAGGCGACACTGAAATCACAAAATGAACGAGAAAAGAACAAAGGGAGAGTAGTGGAACATTCTAGCTACATGGGGAAGCAAACAACATTATTTATTCCAACACAAGGCCAAACCTGTTTTCTATCGTCCAATTTTAGCAAAGAAGAAAAAAACGTGTCTTGGCACTATTTATTGAATAGTAAATTTGGGCTTTAACTTTTTATATAGTAGTGAAAAAACACGTTTTGGCACTATTCATTAAACAGTAACTTGGCTTTAACTTTTTATATAGTAGTGATTTCCAACTAATTGCATGAGTGTAAAATGGATAATAATTACTTGACACATACAAAAGTCTGAGCGAAGATGACAACCTAAACACTACATATATATATATATAGTAATGCTATTTATCTAATTGACATTACTACATTGAGGGATAGATGGAGATGCATAAATACATGAAAACATTGATTTGTTGAACAACTAATAAGAAAATGACAACTAGACTGGAAACCAGTATCTAGTTTAGATAAATAGTATTATTCATATATATATTTATATATCACTACTATATAAAAAGTTAAAGCTCAAAATTACTGTTTAATGAATAGTGCCAAAAACATGTGTTTTTTCTTTGCTAAAATTGGACGATCGAAAATGGGTTTAGGGTACTCAAATATGAATGTAACCAGTGCTCTCCTCTCCAATTATTTTTAATTTGGCCGAATTCAAAAATTTCCAGCAATATAAAAGATCCTTAAAAATAACAAAGACTTCAAAAAAAAAAAAAGAAAAACTAATTGATACGCTCTTCCGATCTTACAGTTTATGAATGATAATTAAAGGAAAAAAAAAATATTCCAACCCAATATTTCAAGTTCTCCCTTCATTGATATTAAACAAAAGTGTAATAATACTCTTATCATCTTCTTTAGCCACCAAACAATTAGCACCCAAAAATAAGGGAAAAGAATCACTTATAATGGGTAACGGTGGGAAACTGAGACTTTTTAATAGATGAATAATTGGATGAAAATTCTGTGAATAAGCCTCTAGAGAGAGAGATTATCACTCACACATATAAAGCTAAACTTTTTCGTGGGTTTAAAACGAAGAATTCTAAAACTTATATCTCTTCTATAATTAAAAAAAGGTTGAATAAAAACAACGCATACATGAATCTGTGAACAAAGCTTCAAGAAAAAAAGGAAATGGAACCCAGAAAATATATGACTCACCTGAAAAAGAAGAATGCTAGATGGATCAGTTGGGGAATGCCCAAAAAAAGGGTGCCCAAGGAACGACATAAATTGGCGATTTCTTGTCTTTTAGATTAGATGACCGAGATGAAAACCCTTTCTGTATTTTTTTTCCTCTCGTAGTTAAAGGGCGAATGGACCATTTTAGACTACGTCATAGTGCCTTTTTCCATGAAGAAGAATAGAAAATCTAGAAGCTCAAGGTTTTGCAAGGGAAAGAAGGCGACATTGTAATCACATAAGGAACAAGATAAGAGCAAAGAGAGAGTAGTGGAACATTCTAGCTACATGGGGAAGTAAACAACATTGTTTATTCCAACACAAGGCCAAAACCGTTTTCTATCGGAAAAAAAAGGGTTTTTGGCACTATTCATTGAACAGTAATTTTGGGCTTTAACTTTTTATATAGTAGTGAAAAAACACAATTTTGGCACTATTCATTGGATAGTAAATTTGAGCTTTAACTTTTTATATAATAGTGAATAAATATAGATAAATACGGTCTCACTAACGTTTTATAATTTACAAAATTCCTATTATGATATAGTCATAGAGAAAAATAAAATATTTGATTTTTGAGGTCTAGAAATGACAATGAGTTGGGTCGGGGTGGGATTGGTTATGCTATACTCGTTACCCTATCCATCAAAAATTATTTTGTCCTATACCTGTACTCATCCCCACTTAAATGGGGCACATGCTGGGACATGTCGGTACATGTAATTACCAATTTATTGGCCTATTTATATAATTATATATTTTTATGCATTTTTTACTTAGTATTTAATAAATAGTATTATAAATACGGGGTGTTCTCGAGATGGAATTATGATTGCGATTGAAATTACTAAACTTTCTTGATAAGTTTTATTATCTTTTTGCTTTTTAAACCATTATAATTTTTGGTAAAATATTTTTATTTTTGACAATAAATAGTTAAACGGGCCGGGTGTGAGTGAAAAGTATGATAATCTTCCTCGATCCATTCTCAAGTAGCGCCAACTTTCTTTATTCCATTCTGACCTAATTGCCTGAGTTTTTCTACAAAAAGAACCGTCCTCTCTTACATGGAGAGGACAGGCTGATTTGGCTGCCAAATTGGCACAAAAATGGCCGAGACAAGATGAAAGAGTGCCACGCTGTTTCCATCCACCCCCACCCCATTAAAAAAATTACAAAGGGCCCACCACAAAAGGGGAAATGGAACCATAACTTTGAATCAACATTTGTCCCAAATTCCCCAAAAATTCTAAAGAGAGGAAGTGAGAGTACTCTATTACTTAGCCCCTAATTGGTGGAAGTCAGCGGAACCCCTTGATTCCCCCTAATCAGGGGTTGGGGCTGTCAAGTAAGGGAGTACTCTCCTTACTTCCTAAAATGACTCCCAAAATCCCATTTCTGCACCCTTCTTAACCACCACCACTATTTCTCCCGGCAGCCTTCTTCGCCGGCGCGCTACCCAAATCCGGCCGTCCCCCGCGCACAGCCCACAAAAGAAGTCGTCGTCCATGTCCGCCAGCTCCCGGCCGTCTCTGCCGTCGTCTTCTTTTTTTTTTTCCTCATTTTACTCTAAACCTTATTTTTCTTGCGTTTCAGATGAGGAAACCAGGTGGGTTTTTCCCATTCTTTATTGCTTTTCTATTTTTCTTCGAGGTTTTATCCCTTAATCATTCAACTGAAACCCCCATCACACAATGGTATATCTTTCAAGTTCCTATTTTTCTTTCATTGTTTGTTTGTTTAATGTTCTTTACCTTGTTTTTTCACTCGTGCATTTACTTTATCGATATCTGTTAATTGGTTCTTGGGTAATTTAGCCGATTAATCATGATCAAGAAAATGGTATCATCAGCAATTGTTCTTGTCTGCATTTTGAATTGTTTTTCCTTGTGGCTTGTTATTAACTCATTGCCTTTCCTGAGTACAATCGCCTTTTAAGATCGTTTTCTGTTCATTACTTTAATCTGTTATTTGTCCTTTGGAGCAAAGTGGCACAAAAATCTATTTGATGTTTGAAAAGATCTATCGTTTGCTCTATTCATAGGTTATTCATAAGAATATCCCATTTATGGTTTTGATTTACAGCTGATTTATTGAATTTAGTTTGATTTGCAACTGGCGAGAAGGTGGACGATAGAGACGGCCGGCTTCTTCTTTCAGACTGTGCGCAGCTTCCAAAAAATAGTCGGGCAGCAAGCAGGGGTAGGCCGGAGTGGGGCGGCGCACCAGTGGCTTCTTCTTCGCCGGGGAGAAATTGTGGTGGTGGTGAAGATTGCTACGAAATGGGATTTGGGGCAAAATGAAGCTCTGGTCCGATTTTTGGATTAAGCGCGTTTGATTTTCAGACCCATTTCGGTGGTGCATGGTTTCATCTGGCCCCCATTTTAGCTTATTTGGCAGCCACATAAGCCTGTCCTCTCCATGCAAGGGAGGACAGTTCTTTTTATAAAAAAATTCCTAAGTACCGTTTAGATGGGTATTCTTCGTTTTAATAGTGTCGGATACCGACGGATATTTGGGTTTGACGGCTTTCTTACTATCTCAACTGAATTTTCTTGATGGCACTCCACATTGAGTAAAATATAATAACTATTCATTAACAATAAGATAATCAAAATACTATTTTTCAATGTGACTAATCATGCATTTCTTAACATTTCGTACTAATTTTAAGATATAATTTGATTTGGTATCTTCATGTTTAATACACGGGTGAAAATCTAATTTTCTTTAAGTGAAGCTATCTATATTCAATGCTAGAAATGCCTTCTGAGAATCGATAAATAGGGACATTAAATTTAAAGTACAATAATAATGACACATTGAGAAATTTTTACAAGGTTCAATTGAACTTGTGATGAACATGTAAGAACTGTTAGCCAATCCTCTTCGTCAGCGAATTATGAAATAATCATTTTGTTTATTACAGATAGTACATGTTTCATTTGCAAAATTATTTATGTTCATTCCTCTTCTTTACTCTTTCAAGAAATGCATCTGTAGGTATGGGTATCTGCTATAGGAATTTTATTATGAAAATTGAATATTTCCTTATAGTAGACACATATGAATAAATCACTTAGGAAATTTAATTAAATGAAATTTTTAGCATTCTCAGTTGTTTGCCAAATCCTTAACATTCTTTATAAATACTTGAGCATTTATATAATTTTATTTAACCATCACAACTGCATGAATAAAAATTAAAGTTTGTTTGAGATTTCCATGTTCTCATACTTTGTATGTGTTATTTTGTCGCGTGTCTTTTCATTTGTAATGTGTTATACTTGTCTCAGTAGTGTTAAATGCTCTTCTTCTGGGCGTGGAACTAACAAAAGTTGTACCCTTTTTTATGTTGGTACGGAACACTTTGGAAATTGACAGTTAGTTTGTGCAAATTGACACATATCGTTTAGTATTGTACGAAATGGACTCTATGATTTGTAATTTGGTGTTTTCAATCTTAACGTACTGTCCAAATTTCCTGATTTTTATTTTTGAAATGACCTTTTTACCCTAAGTCTTTCTTCTTTGTTTTTCCCTCCTTGGCTGAAATAGAATTTCAAGGTATTTAACCCTTTCAATCAAAATATATAAACAAAAATTTATATATGCCCATCTACCAAATTTAGTTGCCATCATATCATTGCCTCTCCATCGCCACAAAAAAAGAATAAGACATTATTATACTAAAAGATCTAGTTCTCCCGTTTTCCAACTTCTTTGTTGCTAGTACCCCTGCAAGGGCCCAATGTAAATAGCAACATGACACATCAACTAAAAACATAAAGTTTCTTACTAATCACCTCTCACCAAAAACCTAAAACAAATATACATTTTTTTTTATATTTTAACACTGTCAAATTTAAATGGTGAATTCCTTTTTACAATAAATAATGATGCTCTAAAGTTGAGAATGTAAAGTTAAAATCTCTACAGACCACTTCCCTAGACCATACTATAATACTAAACAATAGTTTACGTCTGCGCAAATTAGGCAAATTGAAACTCTCAATTTTTTTTGGTGGGTTGTAACCCAACAAGGCATTTTTCTGTGAATTAATCTCCCACTATACGTTTGGCAGAATAATCCCGTCAAACGCACACATAGTGCGAGATTATTGAATAAATTACATAAAAATGTCCAATGATTTCACGCCACATGTGCATCTGATAAAATAATCCAGCCAGATGGATCATGGGAGATGATTGTTGACATTTTTCTCCTGCAAGATTTCACAGATTATATTTATTTATTTGAAATTGACACATGTAGTGCCTTGCCACGTGTTAATTAATAACTAGTCGACAACTGCTCAAGGCGAGGTTTTAGAAGGCTGTTAGTTATTCTCAATATCGAGAAAACACGATTACGAAAATTAAGATAAGTAATTCTAGTTTAGATGGATAGATATTAAAGATTTTTCACATTAATTTGCACTAAGCTCCCTTCAAATAAAACACCATAGCAAAGACTTAAGACGGGCGATCAGCCGTTCACTGGCTTATCACATTATGCTTGACATGAAATTAACCTGTGAAAAATGCAACAAACCTAAGTTATCAATGGGTCAATTCAATTGGAAAATAATGACAACTATATATAAAAAGTCATGGTGTATCTTAAAAGTTAACTTTGAAAATGTTGGTGTAAATTGATGTGCACACAAATCAAGCCAATACGGGTCAAATGAATGTTACATATAGAACAAAAAATTAACGTACGCTAAGAAAACAGAGGAGCTAAATGATCATGACAAGTACCTCTGTTCCTGATCGATCAGCTGCTTCTGTTATTCATGTAATTGGGAATGGGGACGCGACCAGATTCAATACGATGGAGATCCTCAAGAAGCAATTCGTAGTGTTTCTTGACTTCCTCTGCGGATTTTCCACCGCCGACAGCCTTGGCAATGTTGTGCCACCTATCGGGAGTGTCCCGGTCGAACTGAGCCAATGCCTTCTCGAAGAGCTTGTTTTGCTGGGGAGTCCATGATGATTTAAGCTGGGAGCTTGATGCCATGGTCGATTGTGTACGTACACTGAAAAGTTGTGAACCTTCAAATTTTAAGAGGATGGGAGTGAAGTATGGTAATGTGGGCTGCTTATAAATAGAGAGAGAGGGGGGTGGGGTGGGGTGGGGTGTAAGCCAGTTGGCGAATCTATATTTGGCTAAATTTGAAAGAGAGACTCGTCTATTTTTCTCACCACAGGGTTAAAAAAGAACAGTCATGGGTTGCAACAAAAATTAACTAGAATACATCAAGAATTTGCATTATCTTCTGTCTTCTCCACATCAAAATATGTTTTGTAATTTCAAACTATTTAATGATTTGCCTTATCTTTCTTCATCAAGATAAACGCTATATACAATGGATAAGGGCTTATCTTATTGATAAGGGATCATGAGCAAAACGCTTCTCCTTCTTCCTTTTTTCCCCCGAAAGTTTTACTTATTCATATTATATATCATAGGACTGTAGATTTTTGAGATTTGCGTGCTTTTAAGGATGAGTGTGCATAAGGGAGATCATTTTATGGATCATAATATGTGATTAAAACTTTGAGCATCTCCAAGATGATTTTTTATTCGTTCAAGGGCCAAACTATTCAAATGATATATTTGAATGATCTGAGGTAGAATTGAAATTTGCACCAATGCATTCATTATAAAGAAAGAATAGAGAGTGGGTTCAATATTTTAAATGGTTAATATAGAGCGATCCCTTTAACTTCATTTTAGTTAAGCATTGACTCTTAAAAAATAAAGTCTTATACCTAGAGATTTGAAATATATACTCTGAAAAGTTAAAATTGATTCTAATTTATTACTTCTAGTTGATCCTCTCCATCAAATCATGATAAGGAAAAACTTTCGAATCAAAGGCTACATTAATCTAGAGTCAGTTCAAAAAATAAAAGCTTCAAAAAACTTTAGAATCAAAGGCTATGTTAATCTAGGCTTCCTTTAGTGCCAATAAATTCGATCACGTCCTCAACTAGTATATTAGACTCAAGTTCAGGTCAACATCCCTATCCTAAATTCCATAAACTTACTAAAAAAGAAAGAAAGGCTTCCTTATCAAAGATTCCATCCGTTAAGAATGGATTGGTAAATGCATGATATTTCTTACTATATATGTTGAGAGTCAATTCATGAAGACAGGGAACCACGCATATTGGTGTACATGAAAAATCTCTCAAATCTTTTAACTTATGAGAAAGCAAAGGCTCCAGTTTTCAGATTAGCAGAACTTACTTATGCTGGAGTCATACATAGACATCATTTTAGTGTGTGTGACGATATATGTGTGTGTGTGTGTGTGTGTGTATATATATATATATGTATTTCTGGCTTGCATATATTTTTGACAGAATAGGTAAGAAAAATCGTTTTGGAATTTTGTAGATTTAGGGTTCTTGGAATTCGTGTTTTGGACTACTTAGCTTGTGGGATGTAGCTGTTGCTCCCATCAATAATGCAATACCCTAACATGTAAAGACATGCATGCATGCTTGTTTCATTCTGCAGATAAATTTTGCACAGGAGGGAATATATGCCTCTATCTATGACTGGATTCATCTTACAAAAGTAACGATAATAATCATAATTTTTATGGCTAAGTAAATTCTACATCTTCACATCATCTTTTGTCTCATTCTATACTACACTGTAGATTCTTTTGTTCTTTGTTTTGTTCATTGGACTGAAGTGAAAAGAGGACTGATATTTTACTGGGAAATTAGTAGTTTTCGTTTTCAAATAGAAGTGTTTAAAAGAATTTAAAGTTGCTTTAATCTGCAATTCTTGAAACATCTGGCTAATCAAATTAAGAGGCGTATGTTGTGTTTGGTTTGGCTATACAAACCCACAACACGCGTAGTTAGCGAAAACCGGCCACGAAGTTTGGACCAGTTATTTTGTGTATGCTATGAGAAGAGATTATCATTTCGTAACCCAATGTTAATTAATATTCCTGCCGTAAGCCAAAAGCTATAGGATTCCTTAAATAAAGCAAAAAAGGAGAATAATTTTGACGATTATGGGTCTATTCAGGGATCTTGATTTTTGGACCAGTTCAAAACACAAACCCTTTGAAGGGGTATTGTTTCTAATGATATTGGCATATTATCTTATGATGATTATTATTCTAATTGTGTATTTAAACATACTAGATCTAGATGTTATTGTTCTAGTTGGCTGACAGAAAAACAGGACTGAAAATTAGCATACAGTTCAATATTAGTCACAGTTCACAAGCAAAAGGTATGACACAAGCTTAAACATATTTTCACACCTTTACAAACACATTATATGTGCCTAATAACTTTCCTGCTATCGTGAAACTGTTTTTCTAGAGATTAAAAGTATTCTATCAAAATTATAGTTGGGTAGATGAACTATAAGCTGTTGGCACAGAGTAACTAATATGTACATGGAAATAACTCAAAAATGTAATATGTTGAATAATGGGCTAAAAGGGTGGTCAGTTTTGATAGATACTAATATATTCTTTCTTTCAACCTTTTTGGACCTTCCACAAAGCATGAGTTTGGCTCAAGAAAATGCAGTAAAAAGGGTTTTGTTCTTATGTGTTGTATCCTTTTCAAGAATCAAATCTAGGATTCGATTGAAGGAATGATTTGGACCTTTTTTGGGCTACGAAAAGAGGTGCATTACCACTCTTTTTTCTTTTTCTTTTTTTTTCTTCTTTTGCTTGTTGGTCCAGGCCATTGCTATTTTAGTATATATTTTTATGTTATTGGCAAGAGAATCTGTGAGGGATAACAGGTGGAATTGGGGGAAAATTGAAGGGCATATTGGAAGAATGAATATTCTTTTGTGATCATAAATTTGAGATAAACAGATAGAGGATTCTCAGTTTCGTGTGACTACCAAAGGAAATTCCCAATGCGCATACTACAAGAAAATTTCAGATTTCATCCTGAAAAGTAAATTCTTTAAATGAATATCTTATCATTTCATTTCATTTGTTTTCTTTTCTTTAATAGATAAACTATAAAAATAATATAAAACTATATGTATGGTACTATATGGTGTTATACAGTGCACGCCATATAGTTGTGGTTTCCCATGTAACGTGTCTTAATGCATTATGCACGTCATACAAATAGTTGTGGTTTCACATGGTCATACATTATGCATGTCACATGGTCATACATTATGCACGTCACATGGTCATATAACACAATATGGTGTGATAACATATAATGTTCGATTAGAACTCAGATAGACTATCCATCACTATTCTTAGACAAAGATAAAGTATTTGCTTTATCCAAATTCACCTCTTTAATTGCGTTAAACTCGCAGCCTTTGTAATTCTATTTTGGATCTCACGGCCACTTTCATTCCTTCAACTAGCTAGGATGTAACTTGTTGAATATGATAGATACTGCCTACAGGGAAATTGAGGTGCAATCTCATGTCGTACACACTTTTCCCGACACATGTTTTGGTCACCCTCCTTCAGCATAACAAAATATGCTTAACTAGCTTCTTACGCATCTTAATATATACATTAAAAAAAATGTAACTATAGCCTAAAGGAATCTACTTTTAGACTACATGCAATTTCAAGAATTTTAAGAAATAATTTGTCAATAAGTCAAATTTTAATACTATTATATATTTCAAAAAAAAATATTTTTTTCACATTTTCCTATAATTTCTCTCTAATTCTCTACCAATATTCTCTCTCTCTTTCTTTCTTTCTTCTTTTTTAGACATTCTCTTGAAGTCAATTTTGCTCATTTTTTTACTGTAAAATGCCTCTTGCATGGTTAATATCAAAACACTATCTCCTAGGACTGAGTATCTAATCGGGGAATTCAACAAACCCGACTCAACCGATCCGCAATGTATCGGGTCGGGTCGGGTCGGTAGCATGTGGGTTTTGGGGAACCCGATCGGGTCGCGTGGCGAGAACCCGCTCGAGTTCTCGGGTTCAACCCGATTATTATTTTATTTTATTATTATATTTTGGGCATAAAATCGTGTTTGGTTATGCTATTTTAATCCTCCCATTTACAATTTCAATTTCATACAAAGGCATACTCAGTCACTCTCAATCTCTCTCTCTCTTATGACCCTAAATTCCTCCACTGACCCTGGCACAACCTTCTGATATCCTTTGTCACCGCCGCTGCCACTGTTCATTTGCTGGGGATCTTTGGATCTCATATACATTATTTTTCCAGACCTAAATTCCAGTGGATGATGATAAGATACAATTGTTTATTCCTCCAAATTGTGTTGTATCTCCTTGGTGGTGTTGAAAACCTTGGCCACAATCCCCGCCATTGCTGATTCGATTGGGAAACTAACAAGCATAACGAGTGGTTTGAGGACATGTTTTTTGTTGGAAATCAAATTTCATTGGGGGTGCTCAAGGAATTAATGAAGCAAAGCTACTCCTAGGAAGTAATAAGAAAGGGGAAATGGCAACAACAGTGTGATTTGTTGTGTAACGTTGTTGTGTAACTAGGGTCCTTTGTTCTCAATGAATTTGGGCCTATTGCGAAATGGGCTGGATTTTTATTTTTCCGTTCTGGGCCAATAATGGGCTTGTTGCTATAAGGGGCTAAGTTTTTAATTTTTTTATTCTGGGCCAGTTCAGGCCCAACCCGTAACCCGAGTTGACTCGGGTTTTGGAACCGAGTCAAATCGGCTCGGTTCCAAAACTGGGAACCCGATTCAGTGTCGGGTAGAGTTTGGGTCGGGACCAAACCCGCCCCGCCTAACCCAATGCCCAACCCTACTCTTTCCACTAAGGAAAGACAGATCTCCAAAGAGGATGTGGATTGGAAAAGGGACAAAGAAAAAATGATTATTTTAATTGAAGATGAATCGAAAGAAATATAAAAAAAAAGAAAAAGAAGAAGAAGAAGAAGAAGAAGAAGAAGAAAGTGGAAAGTGACAGAAAAATTCAAAAATGATAAAATAGTATTGAAAGATGTGTTAATGGATGTGTGAATGTAGAAATGATGTTGGAAATAATGATGAAGAAGTGATAAAAAAAAAATGACGAAAATAAAAAATAAAAGTGATAAAAGAAAAATAAAAATCAAAAGAAAGAGGAGATCGGAAGAGCGGAGTCCCGTTCTAGCACCCATTATATAGTATGTTATGGCATTACATGGATCATGTGACGTGCATGTAGACCGCATAGTCCATATAGTGCTATAGCCTACCATACATCAAGCGCTAGATCAATTTCATACACTTGCGACCACGGAGTATTTTGCGGGGTCTCTCTTTCTTCCATTGAAATTTAACATGGAAAGAGACATTAGAGATGCTCTAATAGCTTTCAGTAATCTTTTCTTTCTTTAAAAAGGAAGTTTTTTTTGGTTGAGATGGAAGAAAAAGAAGGAACAAAACGAAATATGAAAATTCTTTCACTAGAACTAAAGAAAGAAAAAGGAACTCAAATACCGATTTGAATTTCCATCTACTCTCTATTTTGATCCAATTCAAAGTCAATTTAATCACCAATTAACAATCAATCACATATTCATTTTCAATTAGAATATTTGTGATAGTCATGTTTCAAGTTCAATTTAAGGTCTGGTTTAACAACCAATTATAATTGAACTAGTCTCTGTTGCACATGTTTCTTTCTAACGTGTTCTTTCGCTCACAGCCCATCAAGTTCACTAGTTCATACCGATAAATTAAAAGATAAACGGAGGAAAAAAAAAAAGAACAGAGAATAATTTATTAAATTAAACAAAGATTGGTCGAGATTTAGCATGTCTTTTTGTAGTGGGTGTATTCAAAATTTCATGTGCCAATGTTTTGTCTAAGCCTAAATCCTAATCTGTAACACATTATTTTTAATCCAACTCAACAAAGTTGTCTCCTATTTGTCTTGTCAAAAATCGGTTCCCCATTCCTCGTGTCGATTTTATGTCAATTTTCTATTCGTTTTCCCCCCTTTTATTAATGTCAATGAACTTTGGCATGCCTTTGATCAGGTTGGGAATGACTTTATCATCTTTTAAACTCCTGGAGTGGAATCTTGATATCCAACAACTACGCTACGCGTAGGATCACTCCTTCCGACATGTCTATCACTAAACTGTTCAAGAAAAATTATAAATGAATACATATATATAATATAACTAATTAATAACTTGAGTTTTTAGAATAAGGCAAGACATTGTTAACATGTTATTCAGACAAACGAAATTACAATTAGATTCAATTCTAGTTATTAACCATACACATTCTAAATAGATAGATATGGTTACTTGTAGAAGAATCATATAAATAGCAATTGACTATAGTATGAATGTCTCTATAAGCTTTTGAATATATATATATATATATATGAAATTTATTAAGAAAATAGATAAAGCTCCTGATACCACCACGTGAGCGGTAAGACTCTTTGTCAAGAGTTTTATCTATCTTCTTAATCAAACTGATATATATATATCGATAAAATATACAATTCTCTTCTACAAATTGTAGAACAAATAATTCCAACTATTAACAATTTTCATTTTCCTTTCCATCAAATCAAGAATGAACACGTGTAAATAATTATAAGTTGGCTTTACCAAGTTCAAGCCCCATTAGTTGTGGGGATCAAATTACTGATTAGATTCTGTAGTTTAATTTTATAATAATAAAATAATCATCATCTTTTTTGTTTATTGATATGACAGATGGGTCACACTGTCGAACCCCAGCTGGAATGAGGAAACTTTGTTCGGGCCCTCAACCCACTTCTGGGTGAATGAGGCCCATTTTGGGTTTATCCCTAAAGGAGATTTCTCAAAGGCATTTCTAGTCAAATGGTCCCAATTTTTAATACTTGGAATACTTTAAAACATTAAAATCCTATTTAACTTACCTTATTTCATGCAAACAAAGGTCACAATGCGGCGAATGCATAAAAGTCTCAGTTCGTGAATTTCTGTCAAATGAAAAATCAAGATGACATAAAAATTAGTCGACTTTTTAAAACATTAGAGGAGATCATTTTATCTAACTGTACATGTACACAGTGATATAGTAAAGTGTTCAATATTGGAACAGCGAGCACATGAAAAATGGCCGCGAATCATGGTCAAAGGATCGCAGTTCTATCTTTAGTTAAAGTACATAATAATAAAATTATCTAGAGATTTCTCAATATAATATCCAAAAATATGTAACTACGGATATAAAATGACTCTACAATGTCCAAGCAGGCACAGAAAATTATAGAGTAACGTAGCTTGAATGCCAAAAATAGAGAGTGAATAAACATAAAAATCAACAGCAGGCATTCAGTTGGCGAAATGAAAGCGAACCACAACTAGCAAATTCATAGATTGTTTGTGGAGAAACCGCCTAAAGAGTTAGCTAATTTCACCTAACTTTGAAGAATTTCACCTAACTTTGAAGCTCATAGATTTCAGTCTGAACAAATATGATTGGACATCATAAAAAGCTGCAACTTGATTTATAAGACACCAATCTCATTCCCGAGGGATTCTCCATTTTCTTGATTTCAGTGTAGTATGTGCAAATGAAAAATAAATAAATATATTTGGAATTTTTGAATTTTTTTCTTCTATAAATGTACTACTAGTTTATAATTTTGAGTTCAAAGTTTCAACAAACCGGTACAAGCTAACATCAAGTTCAGTTTGGTAGCTTATGAACTCAATGACTCAAATCTATGTCTCTATGATGGTCCCTTTGTTCCAGCTCTGAAGAATGATCATTCATTGCTTTTGGCACACTATAAACAGTACATTATAAGTGAGAGCTCTATCCTTAAGTGAGAACACTCTATCTTGACGTTTCATCTAATATTTACAACGTCATGTCCTTTAAAGGTTGAGAGATCATTGGCATCCTGCTGAGGAATCTTGCTTCTAACCAAAGCTCCATAAACCCAACATAGCTGTAACTTTTCTATTAATTTGACTAGCTAACAACTAATAATTTCAATTTTCCTGGGTCAATCAGATTGTTAAGAAGGCCGCCACTGACCTTCTCCTTGTCACTTATCTATGAATATAATTCACATGTAAGAACTTGGGATTGAAATAAACGACAATTGACAAGCTTAAAACGACCTCTCAAGAACACCTTTATCGGGTAAAAAGCAAATGAAAGAAGTGCTCTAGAGATACTCAAACAAAAGATCTATGTGACATAAATTCTACAAACGTCCATCAGTAGATACTTCCTTGGAACTTTGGATCTGGTGCTAACCTGATAGGTTTCATTGACCCCCTATCACCTCCCATCATCCCATCTTTATTATTATATTATTTTTTACCTGCATTTCATCCCATTCAGGATAGGATTTTGAAAGGGGGCATTTAATAAACTATACTAAACATTATCAATTTTTTGTATTCTAGTTTTCATAGTATTATAGGGACTGCAAACTTCCAAGGGCCGGCTTCAATTCTCAGATCAGCTGTCTGCCTTACATAATTGACTAGTAGAAATATGACTTTTGTCAAATATCAAGCCTTAATTCTACCAAGTTCTAGTAAAATATAGTGAATACATATATATATATATATATATAGGGAGAGAGAGACTAGATCATTTGCTGGCTAGAATTACATCTATTTGGATGCCATCCAAAAAGCAAATTGTATGTTAAAAATTAAACCGTTCACATAGAACGAGTTTATCATAACTACGTCTCAAGCAAGCAATCCTTGCGGGCCGGGGGCGATGCACTTCATAGAACTGTTGATTAGTACATTGTACTTGGCTTTAGGCAATAAAAGCATAAAGATGGCAAGGAAAAGAAAACTCATAGAAAATTAGTGGCAATGCGGAATAGTTTTCTTTTGTATAAGCAAACATTAGAAAGTGATAAAAGAGTTAGGATAAAGACAGATCCCATTTGGTTCTGCTCTAGGGCCATGGGTGATTGTATACCATTGGTTCATCACAGCCCTACCTACACCACCCCCAGTCCAATATATACACACACATAAATATATCACTCACAGGTAAAGTAGACGGGGGCTGAGGGGGTGACGGGCCGGGCCCAATAATAGGGATAATGGAAGTTGCCTTCATCTTCTCTGGACTGGTTCCAGCAATGTGTACATGCATGATATCTTTGGCATCCCTGCCCTTAACTGATTTAGAGTTTGAATTTTAATGCACTAATTTCATTATTCAACTAAGCCATGATAAGAATGGGTTATGTCACGTCCCTAACTTGCAAGTGAGGAATGACCTAAGCTACAAGGCACTATATTCCACTTCCCACATTATCTTTATTACTTAGCATTTTCAAGCTAAAAAAAAGATGGAGACCTTAATTATGTAACTACAAGTAGCTAGCTAGGCGAAGAATACATTTGTGAGATGTGACAATTTTCTAGAATTTCATTAATTTATCCCACTTGTTATGTATCTTTGACAATGACTTTCAAACTAATAAACCTACCATACTTAGGACAAAACAAAATCAAATTGCGGCTGTTAAGACTATAATATCTTATTATGATTGCTAAGTAATGTCATTCTCCTAGCTAACGTTAGATATTTTGGTACTTATGTCAATTTAATGGCCATAACAAGATGTCACATATGTCAATCTTATTAATGACAAACTTACCGAAAATTAACTCTATTATCTCTTGTTAAGGAAACAGAAAAACAAAATGTCTACGATATCAAAATTATGTCAATTATTTGAAGATGAGGCTCTCAATCAATTATATGTTATCTCTTTCGATAGTTCTAACCATGAAAAGATATTACTTTATGATTAACTTAGACCATAACAACAAAAGATGTAATATTATAATAAAAACTGTTGATAACATATCAAAATCTTATTGTTTACAACCTAGCCAAGTTGGCAATACAAATGCTGTTATTCTACTCATTATGATTAAACCATTTCACTGAACAATGTCGCAACAACTGGGACGCTTAGCCCTATAAAATTTGACTAAGAAAGATACATTTTAGTATGAAAATGAAATAAAATCTCCACAGGATTATGTTTGTCGCCTGAAAAGGATTGTGTAGACTATATGTGCACCTTGTGGTCCTCTGTTATTATCATATTACGCCCCCATTTTAGTTATTTTTTCCAGCATTCTTTACGGGCAAGATGTGGCTTTAGTTAGAAAGATTGTTCCGTGAAAGCACTTTCAATGTGGGGGAAAAACCCAAATTTGGTGTTAAGGGGTTAGAAATTTTTACAAATTTTTAGGGTGGAAAAACTCAATAGCCAAATTTAACACCTCATTTACCTCTTTTTCCCCAATATTTCACAACTACTACCCAATTTATAAACGATTCTGTTTATAAACTGTCACTAAGTATCATTTCATTAATTTCACTTTTTTCAAAAGGTCAAAAAGTAAAAGTTAAGCACTAATTTTTTACGTTTTACAAAATGTAGCAAATAAAATGACACCACGTAGTAATTATAAACTAATTTATAAATCATCTAGTTGTCAAAGAGAATTGCTCACTGACTATCAATAGCAAAAAGCACCGAGAAAAGGCCCTTTTCTTGTAAATATTTAACCTATTTTTAGTAAGACTGACAGGCCCTTAACATCAGCGCAATTTTCAGCTAAGGTTTATATAATAACTGATTAACATGTTCACATGACCTGCAGCGCGTTGCGGACACAGTTCTACTAAAGCAAGCCGGCTAGAACGCGGCTGAGATCATTCTCATTTAAGAGCACGGAATTATGATTTATGATGCTTCTTTCTGGTACTTATCGAACATTAAGGTTGAAAATTTTATAGTACCTCCCGTTATCTATATAGTGTGCTTTCATACACTCATATAAGACTAAGCGTTAAAGTGCCATAACTGGATTGACTTTAAATACCAAAAGCCCTTGCTTCCACGTTATACTTATATTATTATTATGACCCGTAGATCTTATGGTTTTTAGACCAACACCAATAATATATATTAGGTCTGAACAACAATTACTCAAGCGAAATTTTTATTTTTAAGGGTTTTTAATGAGTTTTCGTATTTAGAATATGCAACTACCCTACTGCTGCACCTCACAAAACACTATTTGGCTCAATGGCAATTAATTCCTAATTCCTTATGCTGTAAGCCTTACCCGATTAATTGCTAATCAAAAAGTAACAGATAATGTACCAGTGACATTGCTTATGAACTAGTTCAATTCACACGCCAGAAGTATGGCTGAGATCGGACTCAGACATCTTACATGTCGTGTTTTGATTGGACAACCAGTGAGTTGTCTCACAGTGGCACACTCATAGAAATTTTGGCAGCGTATCCCGCCAAACGTCTGGCGTTTGATCAAAATTAGCTTATAAACCCTAGATAAAAAACAACCAAGCTATTAGTATCAAATGATAATGCTCAAGAACCTGTGGAATCCCAAACGTGTTATTCTCTCATCACACCACACAGGAAAACCTATGTGGTTTCCGAGACCCTAAGGTGGGTTTTCTTATATGGTGGTGTACATGAGAAACCAACACGTCTTCGAGAGGTTTTGTAACATATTTTGTCACAAAACCTCTCAAGGATTTTCAATCATTATCGTAGTATCAGAATAATGTGGTACAAAATTTGCTTTAATGGAACAAAAGAAATTAAAGAATTTACCCTCATAACCGATATATGAAACCAAGTGTTGAGTTTCATGCTTTTTAATCTAGAGACAAATGATCTCTCTATAAAAGAGACACTCACCCTATATAGCACATAAACTCACATGTATAATTGTGCCTAAAAAAACTAACGAAGGAAGAGGTGCCATATACGATGAATGTTTCTATAAGAGACACCCGATGTCTCTAAATCAAAACGAGAAATTTCATAGTATAAAAAAAGTGAGACATTTCTCTCTTAAAGCCTAAAAAGGCAAATTAAGTGCATTTAAGGAAAGTAGTAACAATGGTGAAAATGTAAAGGAGAGATATTGACAATCCTCCGTTTTTTTTTTTTTTTTTTTTGATATATAAAGTAATATAAGGAAAGAGAGAGGAGTATTCTCAACCTTTTGTTCTTTAAAAGATTATTTTTTTTTATTTTCTTATTATGCTACTCTTTAATCACAAACTCTTACAATCAAATTTACTTTTCATAAAATTAATTCCAAGTTTTTCTTTCTTTCTTTTTTTTTTCTTCTGAACAACTAAAAAGTATTTGACAACTTTAATGGATTATAATCTACCACGCAACATCAT
The DNA here is from genome assembly GCA_963692815.1 of Nyctanthes arbor-tristis. Taxonomy (NCBI): domain Eukaryota; kingdom Viridiplantae; phylum Streptophyta; class Magnoliopsida; order Lamiales; family Oleaceae; genus Nyctanthes; species Nyctanthes arbor-tristis. Next base: position 71,145 of record CAVNYN010218024.1, on the reverse strand, counting down.
TTCATTGGTTTCACTTTTTTTAAAAAGTCAAAAAGTAAAAATCAAACAGCAATTATTTACTTTTTACAAAAATAACCAATAAAATAATATCACATCACAGATTATAATCCAAATTAAAATCTTATGTAATTGTCAAACACTTTGTAAGTATTTCTTTCTTTTTTTTAAAAAAAAGAAAATTGAGTCAAATATTCAGGTAATCCAATAATAATTGAATTGGGAAAGCTCAATTATTATATTGTTACGAGTAAAGGCCAATAGAGACTTGAATATGGCCCCTAAACAAGCCACGTGGCTAGTCATATCAAAGTGGGTCTCCCCACCATGGCCTCTGGTTATGGTTACATCCGATGGCTCTCTGCCCCAGCTTCCCTGTCTTTCATTTATCTTCCCCCTTTCTCTCTCTTATTTATTCCACCCGATAATGATCTGATTCCGGCAGTCATTGTCAGACTCTCCGGCCATATTTTTCTCCATTTGTATATGCCCCACATTTTCTACTCTTTAACCTTCGGGTATTAATACTTTCTCCAGTCTCTCTATAAACAAAGGCAGGGCACCATATATATATATTTCACTTGGTTGGCTGTTCGTTTGAGAGGACAGAAGTTAGGCCACAAAAAGTGCAGAAAGCTACCTAATCTTGCTAGTACAAAACTACCTTCCCATTATCACTTTTTTGTAAAGCACGCTTTTTTCACTTACTTTCAACTGGTTTTGATCAATCTTTGAAAGAGTATCTGCTAATGAATAGAGGTACTTTACCGGAAATGGTACACTGCCTCAACGTTCCGGGTAATATCGCTGGAAATAATGGTGGTACGGAAATGAGCGTGCTAGAGAGACAGCGGGCGAATATGAAGTGGCAACACCAACAGTTTCAACAACATTCAGCTACTCAATTGAATGAAGCTTATAAATTGAGTGTACTTTCTGTACAAGATCAACAGTTTCAAGGTTTGGTCAATAGCGATGATCAGGGCATCGGGCATCTCGTGGCTCAGGCAATGAAAGCGGACCCTGGTATAGATGATGGACTTAATGGTTTTGGAAGAGTTGAGAGTGGTTTGAATTATGGCAGCTGTGTAGTTGGGAATGGGTCCGAGTTTGAAATGAGTTATGGGATTCCAAGAACTGCCAGCTGCCCACCGGCCGTAGCCGCTGCAATGGCAGAGACTGCATCAACTGCCATGAAAGGAAAGGAGGCTGCTCTGGCTGAAAACCTGAGCTCTGCTGCTGGAAGAGAGAGCTTCAAGAAGAGGAGGTCCTATAAGACTCGGGAAAATAAGGTGCGTAACACATATTTATTAAATTCTGTAAACTAAGAAATTGGTTACCTGTTCTGATTTGCTTACAGTACAATCTATCGTTTAAACTGATGTAATGTTACTAGTCAAGTTGAAAATAAATGTGCTGAAAGAAGAATTTTGGGATTTCTCAGGTAGTTGCAGAAGAACAGAACAACGTGAAAAGGGCAAAAGGATGTGCGGAAGAGGAGAGTTCTAAGATCACAGAGGCAAAAAGCAACAGCAAGAGCACCACCACCACCACCACTAGTAACAACAGCAAAGAAACTTCTAACGGTAATTCAAAGGGGAACTCAAAGCCCTCTGAGATTCCAAAGCCCGACTACATTCATGTCCGAGCCCGACGCGGGCAAGCCACGGACAGCCACAGCTTGGCGGAAAGAGTAAGTTCAACTTCAACTGCTATGTTTTGATCTTTATAGTATTTTCTATAAATCTATGTGATTATGCCCATGCTAATGAGTAAGTGATGTTAACTGCACAGGTAAGGAGGGAAAAAATTAGTGAAAGAATGAAGTACCTGCAGGGGCTAGTACCGGGGTGCAACAAGATCACCGGGAAAGCAGGCATGCTCGATGAAATTATCAACTACGTCCAATCTCTTCAAAGACAAGTAGAGGTACAACTATCATCGATCATATTTCACATCATACGTGTCTGCACAAATTCTGAAGATTAGTGTATCTATCATCATGACAGTTCCTCTCCATGAAACTTGCTGCAATCAATCCAAGCCTTGAATTTGATCTCGAAAACTTCCTAGCCAAGGAGGTAAAGAAAAATGTATTGTGCAAGCATCATACTTAAAAAAATATAGAATTATAAAAATTGACTTACCTTTTTAGTGGTTGTTACATTTTTTACTCCTACAGATGTTTCCAGTTTGTACATCTAGCATTCCTGCAATGGGCGTGTCATCTGATGTCGTTAATCCTTCACACCTTCAATTTAATTCATTATCACAAGGAGTTCCGTTTTATGGTCTAGAGATGGGTGTAAATTCTACTGATGTAATGCTTCGGAGAACCATTAGTGCTCCAGTATCAATGCCGGAGACACTTCTTCAATCATCCTATCTAAATGTAAGATATTTTCATTTTTATTATCAGCTAATTGCACTTTATATTCATATACATACCAACAATTCTTATAAGCAATTCAAAATACAGCAAATTCAGCATTCAACCTGGGATTCCGAGTTACAAAATATCTATGGCGTGGAGTTTCAACAAGGAAAACCAAGTACATTCAATTCTCAGCCCTTTACAGGTATAAACAAAAGACAGGTCTTTTCAAATGTTAGTTGGGCTTTTGATAAATTGGTTTAGGGGCTATAATCATTAAGCAAAGTGGACGTTACTAATATACGTGATAAGAGAACATTGAACCCCACAAAAGTTAATGATATCACTTAGGAGTACCACAGTCCTCATTTACAGTGAGGAAGTTGCTTATTAGGGTTCTTTCTGTCTTGTCTTCCACTTAAATGACCAGATTAAGCCATCTTACTTTTAAATGTCATTAATTCCTGAATTCATCTCACAAAACAAATATTGGAGTTTGAAACTGAGCAACTATTTAATTTCATGTAAAAGGTTTACCCCAGCATTTGGCTCAGACATTAACCAGAGCAACTATTTAATTTAATGTAAAAGTACCATTTACTATTGGCCCTAAATTTTCCAAGTACCAAGTCATTTTAATGAAACAGATTCTAGAGAAGATCTAACTATGTTCAGGTCCTAATTCCTGGTACAGTGATAATATTTTGAATTTAAACCGTACTAATTATTGGAGTTTGAAACTGAAGTGTTGATTACTGCAGGTTTCACAGAAGCAGGTGATGTGAAGCTGGAGATGTGAATCAATACAGGATCAGACAAATCCTTAATGAGCCAAATATAAATATTACTGATACCCATTCCTTTCCCCATTTCGAACTACATATCGTATATACAGTTGCAGTGTAGAAATATTCCTCATGATAATGTTATCTCATTTAACCGCAATATTTTCTGTTATGCATGTGACAACTGTTAAAAGCATCAAAGGATAAACTGCATAAGAAAGTATAAATAGCTAAATGGTATAACTGTCAGGAATCACCCAACATATAATGCTTAAGAAAATAAAACACAATGGTAATCCCCTTTTCATATATGTATTCCGGCCAAAACAGATACTCGAGACACCACATGGCTAAATTCAACTATTTTAGAGATCGGTAAAATAATTGCTGACCATAACGGAGATTTTTTCTCCTATAGGTGCAGAAAGCACTAAATGGTTGTGTGTCCTCACAGCCATTCTTCCTTCTCATGTTTTTCCATTTCAACCATCGTCCTTTATCCTCTTGCTGCATTCCAATCTTACAGCTGGCATCCACCGCACAACGGTATACTAGTAATTTCGCATAGACAATAGGCATAACCTAACTAAAATGGATGTTTTAGAAAAGCAGTGCTAAGACAAAAGCATCTCATTCATCAAGTGGTATAAATTGTCCTCTCTTTACTAAACGTGAAGGCCAAGCATAAAGTCCAGCACAGTAGTATTTTGCACATTATAACTCAACGTTCATATCTATGTACAACCATCGACACAAGAACAATCAATAAGAGTAAACCTACTTTTACAAAACTTTGTACACAATGCATTGTGTGCTATTGGATTGGCATTTATTTGAAAGTGATTTTTGGAAAAACAAATCCTGCAAAGTGTGTTGTGCGTAAAGATTGTGTAAGTTTTTTGTTTTAAGTGTGGCGTCACTCTATCAATAATCTCCTTAAAAACAAGTGCACAAGACCTTGTTCTGTAAAGTAATCATTTTAATGCAAAATAAAAGAAGATTTTATATCGAAAAAACATTAAATAGTCCCTTGCTACTAATGGGAGCTTTTTCGGGCTTTATCATCAATAAAGTTGCAGAACATGGCCTATGCTTTTCACGTTAATTTCATGTAATGAGACCTCACAGAGACTTTCTTTTTCAAGCCATATGTAAAAGCCAAGAGTGGCCCAAGTGGACCAAGCCTCATCAACAGGCTAGATCTCCCTGATTCTCTTTGATACAGTGGCTGTGAGAGAGATTTTGCAATTTGCAATACTGTGCCCACACCTCTCTATGAAATTGTTCTCCCTTGCAATCCTTAAAACTACTCCACTCCATTTTTTCTCATAGTGATATTCAATGAATAATGCCAAAACCTTGATTCTTATAGGTGTGGATGCAGTGAAAAGGTAAAGCTGATAAATTCCAGAAAGCAATAGATACCAGGTCATGTACCAAGTCCTTGCACCAGCTCCATTGTTTCGTTTCAGTTACACCTTAGTCCAAAAATTTTTCTTTGCAGCAAGGTATTGTTTTTTAGAACTTTGAGGATTGTAAATACAGTGATGAAAAAGATTATCTACCATATAACCTTACAAACAGATCCGATGCGTATGCATAAGACCACTCTGATTTCATTTAATCTTTTCTTGAATGTACCATCAAATGTCAAAGACAAAAATTTGATTCTATATGAACCCGAAAACTGAAGTAAAGAGTTACTCATCCAATGGAGCTGCATTTATGCCTAACACTTGAGCCCAAAGAGATTTTATGCCAGGTCACTGTCTAGTAACTAACTATTACAAGTGATATTGTCAGTGTGAAGTGGATAAAGAGTTATTCAATGTCAAGTGGATAAAGACATTCATCCAAGAAGCTGCATTATGCCTAGCACTTGAGCCTAAAGAAATATTATGCCAGGTCACTGTCAGGCAATTAACTAGTATAAGTGGTATTGTTAATTGATTTGGATAATGGGATTTATGATGCATGCGCCATAACAAATTGGATGTCTGAACTTTGACAGTACCCCTTAGCTATATTACTTTCTGGAAAGAACAAAGAAGTATGAAACTAGTCCTACAGTGTGAAGGCCTGCCAATGCAATTTCCTACGGTATCTTCTAATGTTTACATCTCAGTGTAATCAAGCCTCCTCCCAATGTTAATAGGTGAATGAAACAAATTTACTACCAGTTATGCGGCATACAAAGAGCATAAATGGAAAACGATATTATATCATTGAGTAGACGATCTACTAAGGATATACATTCTCAGTCAGAAGGAGACCTTCCTTTAAAAAGATGCATGCAGACATCTGTTCCACTAAATTACAGATTTTCCCAATCTCTGTCATAAAAATAAATGGCTACTGCTGTGATCTATCAGAAGACAGGCCTGGAAACCAGGAACTGAAATTAAGTCTTGAGATTACCTTTTCCAGGAACAACTACTGGTGCAATTTAACCTTGTGGGAGCAATTCCATTTCCACACCCCTGCTGCTGAAGTCAAAACAAGTAAAGATGTCAGTGGAACATAGACACACTCACACAAGTCATATCATCTGTGTTCATGCGCGTGTTGAAGAGTACCTTTGGATCAAGCGTCATCTCCTGCTGCTCATGACGGTAGCAGCTGGCTTCTACATTTCTGCTGCCTTCCCTGCCTCTCCTTCCTGAGTTCTGGATTCAAACCCTAGACATTTTTACAAAAAGACAGACCATAGTACATCAAAAAGACTAACCAAGGCCAATGAATAGATTGTATTGTATGTTCTTGTTTCTTCCGTGTTACTATTAATCGAAGGAGCATTATAGGGAAAGAAAAACATTGATGATATAATAACATCTTATATCATAATCGTTTACTATTATGAATGTGCTAAAATCATTAAAAAAATAAATCAAAAAACAAAATGAATAACGAGAAAAGGGGAGAGACAAAAAAAATTCAAACACTAACCATAGCAATCTCAGCAGCCTTTCACCTCAAGCTCTTCTACAAAACCCGATTCAACTTGTAAATGCAATTTCACACTTAAAAAAGCTAATTCAGATTAGAAAGAGAAGTGCGCGATGAATAGAAGTCTGTTAATCCTTGATCCACTCCACTGAGATCAATAATTTGCATCCTTTTCAGCAACGGCAAGCTCAGTTCTCTCCGAGTACACTCTCCCTCCTTCATTACAGTCTCCGTTCCTGATCCGTCCCCGTTCTCTATTTGGACTCTGATTAATTTGCTAGAAGAGAAACCCCCAATCATATATTTCTCCAAGTGCTGGGTTGAGAACTCCCATGCGCGGGAGCTTTTGGGATTTTCAAAGCCGCCATTGACGAATGAATACGTATTGAAATTGACTGGGCATTTGTGCGCGGCAAAAACGTGACATATTGCTCCGTGCCTGGAGAAATTGGGCCATTCCTCTCAAGTTCATATATTGGGCTAAAGAAGCCCGACTCTTACTATTTCTTTCAACTTCGAATTTTAACACGAAATTTTAACTTTGGAATCTTCATTATTATTATTTATTATTATTTTTTTGACGTTTTTTTTTATTTTTTTTTAATTTATACAAGGGGATAGAGGCAATCCCGTTCACCCGCCCACTGTGGGTGGAGTTACACCGCCCACAACTGATGTGACACACACATGGCAACCTCAGCAGACTGCTATGTGTGTGCCACATCAACTGTAGGCGGTGTAACTCCGCCCAAAGTAGGCAAGTGATCATTTTCGGGAATATAGGAGGGGGGAGGGGAAATAGGGAATGCGCGTCTATTATGCTTACCTTCTTCTTTTACTTTTCAGTTGCTCTTGTTCTTTTCTAAAAATCAATTTAACTTCTCACCATTATTATTATTGTTAGTAAATGTGCCCTTTCAAGGAACCGAACCGAAGAATGCCGGACTCAATAACATGAGTGGGAATCGATTATCCAAGTCTTACATGTGGACTGGCGGAGGGGACACGTAGACATTGCAGGCCACCTGGGACATACACGTGGAGAGCATGCTCCAAAATGCTCCACCTAGGAAAAAAAAACCTTATAAATACCCCCTCCAAGATAGTGGAAGGGGATTTTTTCGGCCTTGAGGGGAAGATTTGGAAGTCCTTGATGAAAAGAAGATTTGTGCGCCACTAAAGAATCCATAGAGAAAAAATTGATGTATTAATTGTTGATGTTAAGTTAATCCCAACTTAAATTGTTGTCAACAATTTGGCGCTAGAGGAATGGCCGGTTAATAGCCAAGTCCCTACCAATGAGTAAGAATCAACCTGTCGCATCTAAATCCCTTTCACGAATGATGAGAGATGAAGATCTCATTCCGCCCAACGAACCAGACACGATACCTAATCAAGCTCAACTACCATCAATATCTCAGTCTGTAGCAGACGAGATTTTTCAAGCCATGCAACACATGCAAAACTAGCTAGATCAAATGCAACAAGGCCAACCCAAAAGCGTGCCCCAGTAGACCCTGAGGAAGTTCAATCTTTGCAGCAAGAACCGAATGTGAGGATTGGGAACAAGACTCAAGCAAACTTCTGGAGACCCCGTCACAGCCATGTTGGTGAAAGCCCACATTTCTCCAATCGAGAAAAGGCAACGCCACATGGTAAAAGCATCAATACGCGTTCAAAGCATCAGAGGTCTTCGATCTCCAGGTCGGCCACAAAGCATCCGCAACATGACCCAGCTGCTAAAGTGACGTGCTTCAAAAATGGAGGATTCCCAACCTCAATGTCCCAAGACCCCAGGCTAATGGTTCTCTCCAAATGTACGAAGACCGAACTCTCAGAAATGAGAAGCAGGCTAGCTGAACTGCTCTTCCGATCTTATACGAACTCACCTCAAGGGGGATATCCTGAACAAAGGCCATCTCCGTTGAGTATAACCATCTTATAGTCTCTATTAACTAAACTCGAATTGCCTCATATGCCGCCTTATACTGGAAAAACCAATCCTAGCTCTCACTTGGACAAATACATATCATGGATAGAACTCCATGGAGCTAGGGAAGCTGCCATGTGCAGAGCATTTCCCACTACTTTGGGAGACATCCCCGCCAAATGACTGAGAGTGCTATCCCAGAATTCAATTCAGAGCTGAGAAGAATTGTCCTTGTTATTCTTATCCCAATTCATGGGTACTAAAATCAGGACGGCACCAAAGAAAAAGCTGGTGACAGTGAAGCAGGGGCCAAATGAAACTTTGAAAGCATACCTGGATCGCTTTAATAAACAAGTGTTGGAAACGGAGAAAGTCACTGATGACACTCTACCAATGGCTGTCCTATACGGGTTACGACATGAAAGCCGCTTCTGGTGGTCTGTGTATAAAGTCGGGCCTAAAAGTTACCAGGAGTTTCTAAAACGGGCTAAGAGGTATATAATCGCTGAAGACACTTTGGCAAAACTTGCTAATGTGAAAATGACTCCAGAGGCATTGGCAAAGAAAAGAGTTTTCTTTCAGATTCATCAAGACCTTCTGAAGAGGCCGGAAGAAAAAGAGATCCCAGATATGCGGACAGAGCAAAACAAACATAGGAAATGTGGCAAACTTTCTCAACGCTCTTCCGATCTCCGAAGAAATTTACACGCAGATAGCCCGAGATAATCTTTTACCCGAACCAAGCCCATGTGGACCCAACCATCCCAACTAAATCAGAGTAAGTTATGTAGATATCACCAGTCTGTAGGGCAAGAGACTAATGATTACCGGGATTTGAAAAGAGAGATTGAGTGACTTTGAGAAAGGTTATTTGCAAAAATTTATAGCTCCTCCTAACCGCAATAGTAAGGACTACCCGCATTCAGTAACCAAGCTTGCGCTATTAACCAATCAAAGTCGAGGAGGGGGCAGATATTTACACATTGATTAACACAAATGCAAATACAAGATCAGTCGTGAAGGCAGCGTCGCCAGCATTAACACGAATGTGAATACATTACAGTCGTGAAGGCAGTGTCGCCAACTTGTTAGACAAGCAAGGAACAACTACCAAGCATGCAATGTTTCAAAGACAACTGATTTTCCAGAAGAGTCCTTCCAAGCATGCAATGTTTCAAAGACAACTGATTTTCCAGACAAGTCCTTCTCCTTCTCAGAGGAAGATACGAGAGGAGTATTGCAACCTCATGATGACCCCCTTGTAGTAACGTTGAATATTGACGGGTATGAAGTTCACAGAACATTGGTAGATACTGAGAGTTTTGCCAACATCCTTTACCTCAATGTTTTCACACAAATGGGAGTTGAACTGAGTCAGCTCACCCAGCCGCTACCGATATTTAGGGTTTTATCGGGGATTCCATATACTCATTAGGACATTTTCAATTAATTGTGTAAATGAGGACCTTCCCTAGAATTAGACGATTCCAAACCGACTTTATAGTGGTTAACGTCGTATCCAATTATAACGCCATTCTTGGCAGACCAATACTCCAAGAAACCAAAGCCGCGGTCTCGATCTATCACATATGCCTCAAGTTTCCTACTATCTACGGACCTGCAACTATTCATGGGAATCAGCTCGTGGCTCGAGAGTTTGATCTTGGAATCAAACTTGTACAAGTTAATACCTAATCTAACAGTGAGGAGAATGTAGTTGAACTAGACCCATGGCTAGGAGGTAAAAGGAAAACTCTTAACATTGAAGACAAGTTAGAAGCCGTTCAAATTTCTGAGGACCGGCCTAAGTTGGAAATTCGCATCGGTCGAGAATTGGGTGAACACATGAGAGAGTAGCTAATCACCTTCTTGAAAGCTGACTTAGATATGTTCGCTTGGGCCCACTCAGATATGGAAGGCTTCGACCAGTTGTGGCATGCCATCGGCAGAATCTTGACCCAAGCACCCGATGTAACATCCTCGAAAATTTAACCCCCAATTGTGCTACGTGGTCATTAATTTAGAAACTATCGCTTGAATCACGTTGGAAGACTTCAAGATTTGCGATCAATTAAAGATGGTAGTCCTTGATTGACATAAATGAAAGTATGAGGACTTAATTACAAGGCGACACAAAGTACAAGGATTTCTCGAGCAATAAATAAATGATCTACATTGAGCCACACAGCCTCACAAGGTGTACGTCGTTAGGTCATGCCACGTGTCACAATGTCATTGGTGGAATCTAAATTTTATTAAAACTAACTCAATTCCAACTATTATATATAGGCCTATTGGTCCTCAAACTCCCCAAAGCAACCAACAATTCTCTTTCTCTCCAAAAAAGCTTCCAAATTCGTCCACCGCTATAGTGGGATGAAGAATAACCCAAAAAACTCACTAAAATACATATTTGTCTCTAGAAAAGGGACTTTATCATATATAGAAAGATTATAACCTAATGAATAGCTTTAATTGAAGAATTTTAAGGTTCTAAAGGCGTTTTCCTCTTGGAATTATTCAAGGAATATTTGAGGTGAGTAACACATGTCTTGGTTCTTCCTTCTCTTTATACGAAACTCACACTTTTCTTGTGAGTAACACGTGTCTTGGCTCTCCCTCTTTGGTTCCCACTCTTCGAGACTCATTCCTTTAAATCTATTTGGCATTCGAAATTTGATCGAGCGTAATTGCTTCTTATGCTCTTATTGTATTGATTTGGTATTTGATACCTAAGTGTGCACACGTGTCCTTAGATAAATAATTGTTCCTTATCTTTGGGCCATCGCTAGTGAAGCTATATACCCGTTCTGCTCTGCTATCTGAATTGTTTTATGGTATTATGGCCCTGCTATGTGGTCTCGGCCATTCTGATCTGTTATTGAATTGTATGGCTTACGGATAGAGGCTAAACTAGTGATATGTCCAGGCTTTGTATCATCGAATCTCTGAATCTTTGTGAATGACCTTCTTTGTGCATAAAAATTGTCCTCTTCTGTATTATTTTGCGTGGGCTAATACATGTTGTTATTCACTGAGTACTTTTATACTCACTTTCCAATCTTCTATAATTTTATAGGTATTGGACTTAACAGCTCTATTGCCAGATCATCCTAAAGATAGAGAAAATACATGTATGTGATCGAGACTTCGGTGTATGCGGCCGATGTTTCGTTGTGGGTAGCCCACAGAACATTTAATTATCGGAGTGCACAGCGAAAGTGCCTCGATATCTTTGAATTGTATTTGTAACAATTTTTAAATCGTTAAAGGCTTCCACTATTGTATAAAAATTTCGTTCATTACACCCGACCCGTGAGATAGAAAAGACGCCGACTGGGACCAGAAATATCTGAGACTTTGGCCATAGAGGTCGCAAAGCTATTGAGTAATTGGTTTATAAGAGAGGCTTTGTATCCCGATTGGGTAGCGAATCCAGTCCTGGTACTAAAAGTGAACGGGACTTGGAGACTGTGCATCGATCTTACAAATCTAAACAAAGATTGTTCTAAAGATAGCTTTTCCCTTCCCCACATTGACTAAACGGTGGATACCACAGCTGGACACGAGCTGCTGACCTTCATAGATGTATATTCAGGTTATAACCAAATACCCATAGAGGATTGTACTGTTACAGAATAATGTCATTTAGATTGAAGAATGCGTGCGCAACCTACCAACAGCTTGTTAACAAGATGTTCCACAAGTTGATCGGTAAAACTATAAAGGTCTATGTGGATGACATGTTGGTCAAAAGTTTAAAAGCATCAGATCATCTTGACCATTTGGAAAAAGCTTTCAATATTCTCCTTATCTATAGGATGAAATTAAACCCAAAGAAGTGCTCGTTTGGTATGTCTTCAGGAAAGTTTCTAGGGTATATGGTCAGCCAGAGGAATACTGAGGCAAATCCAGATAAGGTTAAAGCAGTCCTTGACATGAGAGTTCGACCTTTATAAAAGAAGTTCAGAGCTTGACAGGACGGCTTGCAGCGCTTAATAGGTTCATCTCATGATCAACTGATAAATGCATACCTTTCTTTGAGGTCATAAAAAAAGCTCAAAAATTTGAATGGACCCCAGAGTGTGAAGAGGCCTTTGAAGAAATAAAGAAACACCTGATATCGCCCCTTGTATTGTCAAAACCTAAGCCTGAAGAAGTCATGTCATTATACCTGGTTGTATTATCAATGGCAGTGAGTGCAGTCTTGACAAAGCTTGAGGCTAGAGTTCAGCACCCTATATATTATGTCAGTCAAGCTCTTTCATGACGTAGAATTTAGATATTCACCTATAGAGAAATTGGCTTTTGCCTTACTCCTATCCTTATGAAAACAGAGGCCTTACTTTTTAGAGCACCTAATTCAGGTATTAACTAGTTATCTGTTGAAACAAATACTGTACCGATTCGAGTTGTCTGGTAGATTGATAAAATAGGCAATCGAGCTGGGACAGTACGACTTGAGGTTTTCTCATCGACTAGCCATCAAAAAACAAGCTTTAGTCAACCTCGTGGCTGAATTCATGCCTCTTATAGTGGAAGAAAAAATAGATAGTCGCCCCTAGAGGTTGTTTGTGGATGGCTCGTGTACGGAGAACCGAGCTGTCAGGCTCTGTGGTTTGACTTCCCTGCAACAAATAACGAAGCCGAATACGGGTAAGGCTGGGCAACGGATGGGTCGGGTCGGGTTTGGGCCCAACCCGAACCCGACCCGAGTACATATAGGGTTGCAGTTTGTGAAACCGAGCCGAACCGGCTCGGTTTTGTAAACCTACCCAACCGAACCGGTTCGGTCCGGTCCGGGCCGGGTCGGGTCGGTTCGGTTGTCGACTTGGGCCAATTTTTTTTTTTTAAATCAGGCCCAATATATTTTCAAAGCATATCGGGCCCAAAAGGTCACTAAATAATCCCAAAACCCTATTTTTTGCCTACAACCGCATCTCTATCTCAGATTCTCTCTCCCTTCCTTGTTTCTTTTTTTTTTTAAAGTACTCTTCCTTTGGGTGTGTGTGTGTCTTTGGGTGAAATAATGTGAACGAAATTGTGTGAAATTGTTAATTTTTTTTTCAAATGTGAAATTGTTAAACTAAATGCAACATTTTATTGGAGGCCAAAAAAATTTAAAAAATGAAAAAATCGGGTTTTCGGGTCTAAGACCGGGTTGAGCTGGTTGCACCGAGTCAACCCGACTCGTAGCAGACCGGGTTGAGCGGGTTACACCGAGTCAACCCGTTACACGACTCGCTACTAGTCGGGTTGACTCGGTGCAACCCGCCACCCGACCCGATGACCGTGTTGACCCGACTCAACCCGACCCATAGCGGGTCGAGCGGGTCGGGTAGTCAGGTTGACGGGTTTTGCGCCCAGGCCTAAATACGGGGCCTTGTTGGCTCGTTTGGAAATGGCCCGGGCTATGGGGGTGAAGTCTTTAGATGTCATCAGTGATTCCCATCTCGTTGTAAACCAAGTTCAGGGCCTTTATGGGGCCAAAGAAGAAACAATGATAGAGTACCATAAGTTGGCCATGGTCGAGCTCAAACACTTTGATGATGTAGCAGTGAAAAGAATAAGACGATTTGAAAACACCCAAGCTGATTCTCTCGCTAGGCTGGAAACTAGCTAAGGAGCTGCGACCTTTAAGTGTATCAAATAGAACGCTTAAACTATTCTTCGCTCCAGAATTGAATTGTTGAACAAGTTTAACTAGTTCAACCATCCCCACCAGATGATTGGATGAACCCAATCATCCAGTATCTAGAGGGGCACCTTCCCAACGGATCCACTGGAGGCAAAGAAAATAAGGATCAGGGTGGCATGATTCACAAAAATCCTGCGAATATTGTACAAGGAAGTTTTACAGTTCCTCTGTTGAGATGCTTGAACTCGAAAAAAGCCCGATAAGCATTAGAGGAAGTCCACTAAGGAGTGTGTGGAAAGTGGAAACCATACTAGGGGCAAGCCCTAGTATATAAGTTAATTAGACAAGGATATTATTGGCCCACTTTGAAAAAAGAAACAATTAAATTTGCCCAGACATGCGATAGATGTCAACGAAATGCGCCGCTACTTAGAAACCCATCTATAGATTTGACGTCGGTGATAAGTCCTTGGCCATTTTCCAAGTGGAGCATTGACTTCATTGGTCTGTTGCCAACAGCAAAAGGGGGAGTGTGCCACGCTATTGTGGTCGTAGATTATTTTACAAAATGGGCAGAGGCCTAACCACTGTCAAAACTCACAGAGAAGAAGACTACAGATTTTCTATGGAAGTCTCTTATCTCCTAGTTTGGAATCCCCTATTCCATTATCAGCGACAGTGTAAGGTAGTTCGACAATGAACACTTAAGGACTTTCTGTGAGAAATTCAAAATCAGAAAACATATTTCTACTCCCAATCATCCCCAGTCAAATGGTCAAGTAGAGGCCGTCAATAAAGTGATTAAGCATTCTCTTAAAACGAAATTAGAGGGACTAAAATGAAGGTAGGTTGAAGAGCTACCGACAGTATTGTGGTCCTACCGAACTACGGCTAGATCTTCCACTGGAGAGACCTCCTTCAACTTGGCATTTGAAGCAGAAGCGGTAATTCCAATCGAAATGGAATTCCCAACGTTTAGGGTGAAACACTTTCAAGAAGAATCTGATTCCAATTTGGCAATGGTGGTGCTTGATCTCCTCGAAGAAAAGGGAGAAGTTAGCCGCCTTAAGGAATACGGTTTACAAGCAAAGAAGCGCTCGATATTATAATTCCAAGGCAAAGATCAAAACTTTTGATTTGGGTGTCCGGGTTCTAAGGAGGACCTTAGAACGCAGTAATGCTAGTACCGACATGGGAAGGTCCTTATCGAATTTTAGGGATCTTACTAAACGGTGCTTATTCACTAGAGACATTGGAAGCTAGCCCTCTGCCTCATCCCTGGAACACTGAGAAAGCCATCCTTTTTTTTAGACCATAGCTAGTCAACTTTAATGTAAATAGGAAGATTGTCGGAGTAACTAAATTTCTGGTATTTCTCTGAGCTCAAGTATACTTTGTATGGGATGGAGTTATACAGACCTCCTATGTAAATGAAGGATGTTCATCAACGAAAAAATTTAGTTCTGAATTTATTGAGTTCTTAATCAAATTTATTAAAGTCAAACAATTCATAATTAAAACATCAAGGATATTTAGTTCGCAAGTGAAGCTACTCAAATAGCATGATAAATTCTAAAAGCAATACATGAGTACGGAAAGTAAAATATTTTACTGATGCAAAAGCATTATAAAGCGAAATAAGGAGCTGACCTATAGAACGTAGCCCGGGATATACAAAAATCACGTGCTGATATTAAAAAACAAACGAATGACAAAATGGCGTGCGAATTAAAATCTAAAAGCTAAGTTGTCGGGTTCTTCTCAGCCTCTACAGCAAAAACATCCCCAGTCGGAGAATTCTCCAGATCTGAGCCCTATTGTATTCGGCTAGTTCGTTGTGAATGAAGTCAATGGGACTCTCTAGTTTCTTCGTGGCTACGCTGCTGATGAAGTCGTTATATGTGACCACATAGGTGTAATTGAGGTCAATAGAATAATTAGTAGAGCGCTTGAGCTGCTCAATAGCCGAAGCCCGTGCTTCTTCCACTCTTTTAGACAACTCGGTTGTATGACATTTCTCCAAACCGTCCCCAGCTGACCTCTCTTTAGTCAAGGAATTTTCCAGCTCGAGCGACTTCATCATCTGCCTTTTCAGCTCGTTTTTTACCTTGCTTCGCTTGTTGGACTCATTTTTTAAAACAGAGCTGGCCTGGGAAAGTTTCTCTTTGAGTCAATCAATTTCCTCCTCTTTCTCCCTGGCTAGTAGGAGGGACTTCTGCTGGTAGCTCAAAGAACAGCCCAAGTACGCCATACTGGCAGCCATGATGTCGTCCAAGGACATATTGTTTGCCATAAATTTTTCTTTCGCGGTCCAGGTTCGAGCCGAAACTTTCATGATCCATTGAACTGAACTGGGCTGGTTTTTAAAAGTCAATGGGGTAGGAGATGAAGTCTTTTAGTACTCCAGGTAAAATTCTGGGTATTGACCCTTTATCTTCTCGGTGGTTTGGGACCTTGTTGGGTGAAGCCCGAGCCAGTTTAGTTCGAAAGCCAGAGTTGACTGGCCTCCTAGTTGCACTAGGGAAGGTCTTGAGGAGTCTTCTGAGGATCCCTAGATCCCGATCTGTGACCCTCTAAACGACGAGAGGGAGATGATTTTTGTTGGCGCTGAGCTGAGCTTTCTCTCGACCGGTTGTCTTCAGATCGCCTGTTACCCGATTTCTCCAGAGGCGGAGGCGCAGCCTTCTTGGAAGTCGCGCCCCTCTGAGTTGTCACCCTCTGGTAATCGTCATTTGTTCCTTAAGGGTATTCTTGTAGGTTTAATGGGGATTTTTCATGGAATCCAAAGGGTTACACCAAAAAAGCTGTACTAAAAAAAAAGAAACGAAAAAGAAGAGAGCTAATCAGAATTTTACCTCGCGGAACGGTAGGAAGTACTTCACTGGGCGATACGGTGGTGAGGCCGGCTCGGAATAAATGTTCTTCTATTGACAAAAACTTTGATGAGCTATGAATTCCCCATTGTCTAGCTATAGTGGTGATATGCTTCAAGTATTCCGCACTGACCTCTGGGACGAGAATCTATGCCAACGAAGAAAAACGATAAGTATTAGACAACCAACGTGTCTGAACCCAAAAGAGACGAATACTTACTGCGCTTAGGGCCGTACAATACCAGAACTCCGATATCTCCGGCTTGGATCGATGACGGCCAATCCCCTCCAAGAAAAAACCACCTATCATTCCAATCCTTTATAGAGTTAGGACTGTCGGTAAAAAGAGTTGTCCGACCTTGACGTTACTTTGAAATCTTTGTCTCCGGTTATATTAGGTGGGGCCCGCTAATTCTCTAATAACAATAATATATATTTCTTTGAATTTTGTCATTAAGTATAACATTATTTAACGACATGAATGAAATAAAAAACAATATGAAAATGAACAAAGGACCTATTTAAAAACTATAAGTTTTGCAAAGATACTAAATAGTTATTGTACTATAATTTGAACTAAATGTTAAACTTATGAACATGCATAACAACATGTCTCAAGACGAGAGTACCAACTAAACTTTAGAAAGATTAACTCAACTCGTGAATCAACAAGCCCGTCAAATTGACCAATTACTCCAACAAAACTCGAACGAAGATTCATCTCAAAATAGGGATGATAAGAATGATGCCACTGAACGGTTTCGTCGCCTCAAGCCCCCTATCTTTGAAGAAGCTAAAGATCCAATTGAAGCAGAAAATTGGATCAGGACGATGGAAAGGATGTTTATTTATGCCCATGTCCCTGATCGAGAAAAAGTAATTTGTGCAACATTTATGCTTAGGGGAAGCGCAGGTTATTGGTAGGACACCCTAATAAGTATGAGGGAAGCGGAAGAAATGACTTGGGAGGAATTTTACGAGAAATTCCGCACTAAATATTTTCCCACTACTGCTCAGAATCAGAAATTGAACGAGTTTATCCATCTTAAACAGAATCCACTGACGGTTGCAGAGTATACCCAGAAATTTGAGGAGCTGTCCCGATTTGCTACTCATATGATTGGGACAATGGAGTTAAAAGTAAATCGATTTATTGAGGGACTAAAACCCAAATTGGCCAGAGATGTGTTAATGTCAGGAATTCAAGGTTTCAGTTTTGCTTCTGTTATGGATCGGGCATTACTTGCAGAACAAGCAGAGTCAAAAATTCTTCGGGCTAGAGAAAGCCGAGCTCGCTATACTCAAGGTGTAAGTAACAATAAAAAATGGAGCCCGAGGGGAAAGAATGAAAATAAAGGGAATAGAAGGTCTCTTGGAAATACAAAGGGCCCAACTGAGGCCAAAAACGGGAAAACTCAAGGAGAATCTTCCAGAATAACTCCCCCACGATGCTCAACTTGTAACAAGATACACCCCGGTCCATGCCGAAAAGAATTGGGACTTTGCTTTAGGTGCGGCAAGGAGGGATATAAGATTAAAAACTGCACAATGAATGCAAAACCAAACAATCCTACAGGAAGAGTCTTTGCCATGGTCCAGCCAAATGCTACCACTAGCAATGACGTCATTACAGGTACGATCCATATTCATAGTAGACCTGTATATGCTTTATTTGATTCTGGCGCTACGCATTCATTCATTTCTTGCAATGTTGCTCAAGATGCAAATTTGGCAATAGTTCCAATGCCATTAGAAATGAATGTTAAACTGCCCTCCGGAGTGACTTATGTAGCAAGGGATGGGATACCTGATCCAAAAATTCAAATAGGAGAGGTTATATACCCGGTAGACTTAATCTTCTTTGATCTCGTAGATTTTGATATAATTTTGGGGATAGACAGGTTATCCAAGCATGGGGTGACTATTGATTGTCAAGCCCGAACCCTGAAATTTTCTGAAAAGAACTTCATATATCTTTCCAAGCCTCTGAAAAGCACCCAAATAATAATCTCAACCTTTCAAGCTTATAAACTCCTGAAACAAGGCCATTTAGGGTTTTGGGTTAGCTTACATCAAATTAAGGCTGAAAATTCCGTCTCACTTTCATCATTGCCTGTAGTTCAAGAATATCTGGAAATATTTCCTGATGAATTACTCGGATTACCCCCAGATCGTGAGGTCGAATTCGGTATTGAGGTATATCCTGGTACTGAACCAATCTCTAAAGCCTCATATCGTATGTCACCAACCAAATTAAAGGAACTCCGGACTCAATTAGATGAATTACTCAACAAGGGCTTTATTCGACCTAGCACATCCCCTTGGGGTGCACCCGTTCTTTTCGTACAGAAGAATAATGGATCTATGCGGATGTGTATTGATTATCGGGGGTTAAATAAGGTTACAGTAAAGAACAAGTACCCTTTTCCACACATTGATGATTTATTGGACCAACTTAGAGGGTCAGCAATCCTTTCAAAAATTGATTTGCGATCCGGGTATTATCAATTGAAAATAAAGGAAGAAGGTATCCCCAAATCCGCCTTTGGCACAAGATATGGACATTTTGAATTTTTAGTCATGCCATTTGGTTTGACTAATGCTCCTGCGGCTTTTATAGACCTTATGAATCGGGTATTCAAGGAATATTTGGACAAATTTGTGATTGTATTTATCGATGATATACTGATTTATTCAAGGTCTCGAGAAGAACATGCCCAACATTTACACCTGGTGTTGTAGACTTTGCGAGAAAAACAATTGTATGCTAAGTTCTCAAAATGTGAATTTTGGACTGAGAAAGTAATTTTCCTTGGTCATGTCGTGGATAAAAGAGGAATTTCAGTTGATCCGAGTAAAGTTGAAGCTGTGATAAATTGGCCTCAGCCTACAACCCCTACAAAAGTGCGAAGCTTCTTGGGATTGGCAGGATATTATCGGAGATTTGTTAAAGATTTTGCAAAAATCGCAGTCCCTCTGACACAATTAACCAAGAAAAATATACAATTCAAATGGACAGAAGACTGTGAAAGAAGTTTTGAGAAGTTAAAGAAGTGGCTAACTACAACACCTATTCTCACCATCCCTGAGGAAGGTGGCAAGTTTACTATTTATAGTGACGCTTCCAAATATGGACTTGGATGCATGTTAATGCAAAATGACAAAGTCATGGCATATGCATCTAGGCAATTGAAACCTTATGAAAAGAATTATCCCACCCATGACTTAGAACTAGCCCCTATAGTGTTTGCCTTGAAAGTTTGGCGACACTATCTCTACGGAGCAAATTGTGAAATCTGTATCTATCATAAAAGTCTAAAGTATTTCTTTAACCAGAAGGAGCTGAATATGCGGCAACAGAGGTGGCTTGAGTAAATAAAAGATTATGATTGTTCAATAAATTATCACCCAGGGAAAGCAAATGTGGTCGCCGATGATTTAAGTCGGAAAGCCACCGTGAATGAAAAGAAGCCTACGGAGTTACAATGAGAAATTGAAAATTTTGAATTGGAAATCTTGCCAAATAGAGATGCAAAGTTAGGGGCCATGGTTGTGGAACCAATGTTAATGAAACAGATTAAAGAAGGGCAAGAGACTGATTTATTTGCTAAAAAGATGCGAGACAATCTGAAGAATGGAAAAGAATCTCCTTATAATATATCAAACCAAGGGCTATTGAGATACAAAGATAGAGTGTATGTACCAGAAACAGGGGAAGTACGGGAATGTGTTTTGAAAGAGGCGCATAGTACTCCATACACTATGTATCCGGGTTCTACCAAGATGTATCTAGACATAAAAAAATTATATTAGTGGCCCAACATGAAACTACATATTGTAGAATTTATGGCTAAATGCCTCATGTGTCAACAAGTAAAAGCAGAACATCAACAACTTGCTGGAACATTGCAACCATTGGAGATTCCCGAATAGAAATGGAAAAAATAACAATGGACTTTGTTAGTGGTCTACCAAAGGTACTCAAAGGATATGATGCTATATGGATAATCGTAGATCGTCTAACAAAGTCAGCCCATTTTATTCCTATTAAGATGACCTTTAAAATGGAGCAACTTGTTGAGATATACATTTGGGAAATTGTAAGATTACAAGGTGTTCCGGTTTCTATTACTTCTGATCGAGACCCGCGATTTTTATCGCGATTTTGGAAAGAAGTTCACCAAACTTTGAGGACACGATTGAATTTTAGTACTGCTTTCCATCCCCAAACCGATGGACAATCTGAACGTACTTTCCAAACCACTGAGGACATGCTTCGAGCGTGTGTATTGGAATATCCACAAAAATGGGATCATTACCTATCACTGGCGGAATTTTCATATAATAACAGCTACCATTCTTCTATTCAAATGACATCGTACGAAGCATTATATGGGAGGAAATGCCGATCACCGTTGTATTGGAGTGAATCGGGAGAAAGGAAAATAACCAATTCAGAAATGATGGAAGAGGTGATCAAAGTAGTTGAGAAAATTAAAGAAAAACTAAAGGCCGCTCAAGATCGTCATAAGAGTTATGCGGATCAAAGGTGACGACTGTTAGAATTTGAGATAGAGGATAAGGTATTTGTCAAAATCTCCCCAATAAATAAACTTTTCCGTTTTGGAAAACGAGACAAATTGACTCCTCGCTATATTGGGCCATTTGAGATAATAAGAAGAATTGGAGAAGTGGCATATGAATTGAAGGTTACCAGAAGGAATGAGTCGGATACATCCGGTATTCTATATTTCAACATTAAGAAAATATGTGCCGGACCCTTCTCATGTACTTCTGGAAACCCCTTCTAATATACAACCTGACTTAGCCTTAGAGGAACGGACCGTGAAGATATTAATGCGAGAAACAAAAGATTACGTAACAAAGAAGTACCTCTTGTCCGCGTGCTATGGAAAAGTGAGATTTTAGAAGAAGAAACATGGGAACGAGAAGACAAAATGAGGAAACACTACCCTGAATTGTTTACAGGTAATTTTTGAATTTCGAGGATAAAATTCTTTTAAGGGGGATAGATTGTAACACTCCGAAAAATTTAAAATTTTATTTTGACTTAAACCTCGAATAATGATTTACTATAAGGATTAGGTAAGTGATTTTCGAAACATGCTATAATAATTTGGAAACATCTTTGTAATCGGCTAATTAGTTGTGGCATTTAGTAAGAAATTGAAAACATTCTTGTAGGCTTCAATGAGGACGGAAAACGGTTTCTCGAGTTGTATCAACTATATTCATTGGTTAGTACTATTACCAAAAGAAATATAAAAGCAAAATCGGGTAACAAGTTTGAGACCAAAGAAGGCTTAAATAAGAAATATGATACTATAATGGTATAGTCAAAAAGTCAAGCAATTAATTATAAAATGTCTTAAGTTGAAGGACTCATTAAGAGATAAATAGAAAAAATCTAGATGACACTTGGACCATTGAGTTTTGCTCACATGAAAAAAATGAGATAACACTTGGCAATTGTAAGAAACAAGAATTCTCATGAATGTACAATTGGAGCTATTTCTATTGGATTGGTATTAATGCACTTAGGGACAATTAGGAGCCCTTCCATTGGTGGAATCCAAGGACCTTTAGAAACTAGTTGGGAAAATTCGTCCATATATTGAAGAGAACTTAGAAAACCCTTAAGAAGCCTTCAAAAACCTATATTTTGTCTTCCAAACAAGCCTTTCCTCATATACATACAAGACCCTACTTCGAAAGCTATCTTACTTGAAGAATATCCAAAGGTTTGAAGGTATTTGAGCCACATCTAGACATCCACAAATCTTTACAAGGAACAAAAACAATGTGAGTAATTAATGGCTTGGTTTCCATTGGCATGCAATCTCTTTGTGAAAAGAATGGTTATTTGATGTCTTACATTGATAAGAAATGAAATGTTTTTTTGCACACACTTCACTATTATTGCCCTACCCGTTCTGTAATGAATGACTTTGAATTGTTCTCATGCTATAACTTATGCTATGACCTGGGGTAAGAATGATTGCATGGTGTCTGCTTTGATTGATAATGCTTTCTGAAACTTCAGTAAGGGTCAACTGGAGTTATTGTGGATACGTGTATCCTCATATTGCCATGAGAAATTTGGCATTTGAATGATATAATTGCGTGCTATGGGTAGTTGGTGATCCTAGTGGTTGGGCCCTATTATGCATTTGAAGAGGTTTGTATATATTTTGCTTATGGAACTTGCAATTGAAAAATGATTTTCTCGAAGTCTTATGGCAAACCGATTCATTATGTTACTCATGGGATACCTAGTACTCTTCCGATCTCAATGTTGAACAAATTTTGTAGATGTTCATTCGCAAGGTGTTTGAAAAGCAAGCTGAGACTTCGAGTGAGAACTCAAGCGGGAGTCGGATATCACAAGTAATAGAGACGGACTTGTGGGGATACTATGAAGACACCCCACAATTTTTTATATACTTGGGCACAACCTATGAGCTTAATGTATATTGTGTTTACACTCATGCCCACCTCTATCATGATAGGTTTATGGTGGATAAACCTATTTTTTTCACTTAATATGATAACATGATATTAGAATAAACTAGGTACTTGCATATGTAACACTTAGTGTGTACTATAATGAATGACTTTTATATGGATTGGAAACCTATTTTCTATGTATAGGTTTTCCAATCCCACTACTCGGCAAGTTATGAATGAAATAAGTTTGTTAACATAATTTGTTCTTTATGCAAATGTTGATATAGTGTGTAGTAAACACGAGTAAAAGATAGATAACCAAACTTATTTCCTAACTAATGAAAAGAGGTTCATGGGAGTTTAAAACTTGTATTAAATGACGTGATAAATTTTAGTTACAAAGTTATTTTGGAACTTAAAGCGATATGAAAATTAATTAACTAGTGATTTGTTTCATTCCATGATGTGAATATGAGTGTTTATCCATAAAAAGTGATCTACTTAATAAGGAAAAAATCGACAAACAACGAGGTCTGACAAGTTCGACTTCATCCATTTTTCCTGTGAGGAAGCAACTAGTTCCTCTTGTGATTCTCCATCGTCACTTTCAATCTCCACATGTCTACTTAAAAAGTGTTTATGCATAAAAAGTGATCTACTTAAAAAGCATGCCTCGAAATGCTCCACTTAGAAAAAAATCCCTATAAATACCCCCAATAAGATAGTAGAAGGGGATTTTTTGGGCCTTGAGGGGAAGATTTGGCAGTCCTTGATGAAAATAAGATTTGCGCGCCACAAAAGAATCCATAGAGAAAAAGTTGATGTATTAATTGTTGATATCAAGTTAATCTTAACTTAAATTGTCGTCGACAATTATTATTATTATTATTATTATTATTATTATTATTATTATTATTATGACCGTTAAAGTGATGTGCTAGATTATCAAAAAAAAAAATTTTAGAGGAAATTAAACAGTCTACCCCTCTTTTTTTAGTACTATCATTTTTACACCATCATATCAAACTATTTGCCTTTATACTCATTTGTATTACTTTTATACTACTAATTATTTTATTTTAATAAATCATTTTATTTTATTTTACCATTTTATTATTTTAATAAATCATTATAATTAATTTTAATATTGATTTATTTATTTATACCCTAGATTATATATATGTGTGTATACATATATATATATATACACACACACAGAGGTAAAACCCTAGATCTAAGTCAAAGACCACAACCCACCTCCACCCCGCTGCAATGCCCCACCATTGCCACTAGCTGCCGCTGCCACCTCCATAACTGGCCTAACCTCCCGCCGCTCCAACGACCTAACAAGCAGCCGCTACACCACCTGGGTGCTTCCCACTGCTACAGAGACTCTGCAGCAGCGGCTTTATCATTTGAAGTTGTCGCATAAACGTTTCCAGCAGCAAAATCTCCATCTCCCAATTTTTTTATTTTTATTATTTTTTAAGGGGGATTTTGGGCGAATATGCTTTTTGTTCTTTTTTATTTTATTTTATTTTATTTTGAAATTTCACAACCGATTGAAATCCCTTCACTCTCGATTCAAAGCTTCGAACATGCTCTGTCATTCGCACATGGTGTTTTATTTTATATTTGGGATTTGTTATCATTATTTTATAAATTTTTTTGTTATTGTACACTTTTGTGATTGTTGTCATGGTTATCGCTGTTACCTCGAAGATTTGTTTCCTCGATAAAACTGACGTTTCTATCTTTTTTTCCTTTCTTATTATTATTATTATTTTGTTACTTTAGTTACCATGGTATTTTCCTTGTGGTAACATTGCACCGGTAGTAACACAACGTTATTATTATTATTATTTTGTTACCATAATATTTTCTCAGTGGTACCATTACACTTCGATAGTTAACATGATTTTCACACGGGAAAAGTATTGTTAACGTTAAGTTTTCCCTTGATTTTTGGTAACAATATTTTTTAAATGTTATTTTTTCTCTTTTTTTTTTATTTAGTAGTGGCGGCCGCTACCATCTTGAGGGTTGCCGGTGGTTGTAGTTTCCGGTGATGGTTGAAAGTGGTGGCGGCAATGGTGAGAAGGGTGATGACTAATTATAAGAATTATTATTCATAATAATTATTAATACTTAATAAAATTAAAATTAATAAAGAATTGATTTTTAATTAAAATTTCGTTAGGGCATTTTTGAAATAGAAAATGATATATTTGCAATTACTTTCAGTTTAGAGGTATTTTTGAAAATACTACTACAAAAGAGGGTTTTTATGTAAAAAACCGTTTTTTTTAAGTATGCTGGATCTGGGAAAGAGTTTGCACAAGACCTTGTCCACTAGGCAAAGTGCAACCTGATAGACCACACAAGTTACATAACTGATCTACTAAAACTCAATATTAGAGGCGCTTCTTCAACTGTCCAAACTAAATTAAGGAAAATCTCTATGGACTGGAGGTTAAAAGATAAATAAGAAATTAGAAGAATTTACCATTGATTTCTTATTATCAATCAATTAATGGTCGATCGAGTACCAAATTAATTATCAGTTGTGCGAGTTATAAACTTCTTGATCTGGATCAAGCTAGACAGAATTGTATAATTAGAAACAAAAGTCGTACAAAATCTACAAAATTGACATAAAAAGGAATTAAGTTGATATAATGTATTACTATAATTACTTCAACACAAAGAGAATAAGTTGAGGGAAGAGTTTAACATAAACTTACGCCATGAACGTGTCATTTACAAGCTAACACGGTTCATCTTCCTTAAATTCCTCCGGTCCGTTTTTGTCTATCTATATATATATATATATATATTTATTTATTTATTTATAAAATAATAATTAATATTTGACCACTAATTTGTTATTATTATTATATATATAAAGAAGATAGGCCTCCGGTTCTGCAGGATAATGGTTAAGCAACTTTGTTGAATACTATCAATTACGATAGGTGGCTGGGGATCGATTAATGACAATTCACTGATCATGAATATAACTTGAGTAATTCTGATCACTCTTTTACATGCATGCTAGAATGTATTCTTCTCGATTTCGAATTCAGCCCATTACTCTACCGCAACCCTTGACAAACTCCGAGCACCTTTATGAAGTCGTTAGTAAGACGTGTATCTAATTAAAAGTTACCTCGCCTAATTAAAATTTTAAAAAACTTAAATTGTTGCATGATCCTCAAATATGTCTTTAAGATCTTTTTTCAAAAAATTAACTAGCTCGGATCGGGGTGTCCGTATCGTGCGTTGTCATCTGTCTTTGTTCTCTTTTTCCAAAAATTCACCAATCGTGGTGCCCGTATCGAGTCACGTCCCCGTCGCACGTCCATGCAACATTTGTAAGGAATTTACTTTTTTAAATATATATAGAAGTCTAGAAGAATATATACATGCGTGCATGAGATAATTTTACTTATGATAATAACGTTTGTTTTGGCGGCGCCACCGCCGGCAACAGCTGATATCGTACGTGAAGTTCACCAACTAATTATATTAGATTAGACCATAAGAAATTAAATCAGCCACCAATATCATTGACTATATCCCAAGATCCTCTTGTGTGTGTATATATATTAATTGTCACAAACATAATAAGAAAATCAAATGAAACGACCTAATTAATTACCCTTTCTGACACACTGAATTCAATTCGAAATGGAGCCTAGGTCATTGAGTATTTATGTTCATGTTATGTTAATGGTGCAAGTTTTTTGCTGCTGCTTAATCATGGCTGGTACTTCAAGTAATATTAGTCCTCCTCCAGACACGTCTACTGCCATTCTCATTAGGGTTGATCAGTCTGGCAAAGGAGACTTCACAAGAATACAGGACGCTATTGACTCCGTCCCGTCGAACAATTCCGAATTAGTTTTTATATGGGTCAAGCCCGGAACATACAGGTTCGTTATAAGCTTTCCACTTTTAAGAAAATTTTCAAAGAAGACGAGTAAAATTTATCCCGTATTTTTAAGTTCTCTACTAAAATACTAACTTAACTTAAATGTATTTGAGGGTCATGTTACATGCCCGCAATTACCAATTACTAGTCATTACAAGTCGATCGAACAAATCTTGTCTAGTACTACCGAGCTTGGCACCATTACACCTACGGAATTTTTTTTTTTCATTTTTCCTTTAATTTTTGATTTATAATATCCCTTATGATCAATTTTAAATATAATTGTTATACTTTATAGCAGAGAAAAGATTGTTGTGCCTGCGGATAAGCCTTTTATTACACTGAGTGGAAACCAGGATTCCAACGTTGTTATAACATGGAATGACGGAGGAGAGACACTTTCTCACTCTCCAACCTTCAAAATACTAGCTTCGGACTTTGTCGGACGATATTTAACTTTTCAGGTATATATAGACATCTCCTAAATACGGTTATTACATACCTACTTGTCTCTGAAACTCGTCAGGCATTCAGAAAAAAGAATTATTGGGTTTTTAGACTTTTTCAAGTGAGTGTACTTATAATTGCTTAATACAATTACAGAACACATATGGAAAAAGTGGCAAAGGTGTTGCATTGAGGGTTAATGCAGATAGAGCTGCATTTTACGGTTGCAGAATACTTTCTTATCAAGATACTTTACTAGATGATTTTGGAAGGCATTATTACAAAAATTGTTACATTGAAGGAGCCACCGATTTCATATTTGGGAATGGAGCTTCTCTTTTTGAGGTGAGTGTAACCAACATAACTGTCCATCGTACCAAACATGTACCTGATAATAGTTATAACGTTTTCGGTGTTCTCACAGAGATGCCATCTTCATTCGATTTCAAACGGAAATATTGGAGCCATCACCGCACAGAAGAGAGAATTGCCATCTGAGAATACCGGCTTCGTGTTCTTAGGTTGCAAGATAACCGGAATTGAAAATGGAGGAACCATACTAGGAAGACCTTGGGGTTCTTATTCTAGGGTCGTATTTGCCTTATCATACATGTCTAGTGTTGTCCAGTCCGAAGGATGGAATGATTGGCAGGACCCAAAAATGCAAAGGTAACATATCAATAACGAGCATATATATGTTAGTGTTACTTCAACTTACTTTTCTACTACGTGACCAGCTCGGTATACTACGGTGAATACAAGTGTTACGGGCCGGGGGCTGATCGAGAGAAGAGGGTAAATTGGTCACACAGTTTATCTAATGAGGAGGCCTCTGCTTTCCTGAACAAGAACATGATCGGACGACGAAGTTGGCTAAGACGTACTCCAACTCGGTTTACGAGGGGCTCAATCATTCTTACCAAACCCGAAATTTGAGAGATTAATTTCAATCATTCTTATGATTTATTGTACATTATCATCTATGAAAATGTAATAATTTTTCTATGATCATGTCAAGTACTTTAAACAATCACAAGATGTTACGTGATGATGATACCAATTTTAGTAAAAATTGATCAAATATATATTAAAAAATAATAATAATAAAGCAAAAGCATTCTGCAAGTAAGGACATACTGGTATGAAATTCTTTTCCTTAACGAAAAAGCTGAGCTTTATGTTTGGTTTTGTGTAACTCTCATGTTCATCTGTACTAATTTAAAATTAATTTATACAAAAATATATAGAGTTTTTCACTATGTACTTTTTCTTTTCTTTGTTGTCTCATACACTTCAAGTCTTTTTCAGCATATTGCTTGTAAGTATTGCAGTGCAACCCCTCATATTTTGTCTACCTAATCAGCAAAACCAGCCTTTCCCTTAACAAACTGATGGATTGTCCTAACAAAGTAACCTCTTTCAAGTCCTATAAAAGGTCCACCAAACATATACACTTTCGTATCACCAAAATCGAACATTAAGCGGCATTTTACAAAAGAATTTGTGTCGGGATAATAATGGGGAAACGAGACATTTTCCAGTGGGCTATTCCTTTGGCGTTCATTTGTTGTATTGGGTTCATCTCGGCTCCGGTTGAAGCTGCAGTGAAGAAGTACCACTTTGATGTGAGTATATCATTTTCATGCATCCTAAGAAATGTTGAATGCATGTATGTGTCTTAGGCTAATGTTCTTTTATTTGGTACACATTTCCAGATTCAAGTAAAGAATGTTAGCAGATTGTGCCATGCCAAGCCTATTGTAACAGTAAACGGAATGTTTCCGGGGCCAACAGTTTATGTTCGAGAAGGAGATCGACTTCTCATTAACGTTACGAATTATGCACAATATAACATGTCAATCCATTGGTGAGAAGAACATTAAAACTTCGACCGGACTAGTGCAAATGCTAGTCATATATATGTAGGCTTATGATCGTCGTAACATCTTTGCAGGCATGGATTGAAGCAGTATCGAAATGGGTGGGCAGACGGACCGGCTTATGTAACACAATGTCCAGTTCAGACAGGGCATAGTTACACCTATGATTTTAATGTAACAGGGCAGAGAGGAACATTATGGTGGCATGCACATATATTTTGGCTAAGAGCCACTGTCTATGGTGCCATTGTAATAATGCCTAAACAAGGAACCCCATTTCCTTTCCCTCAACCTGATTCTGAATTTAACCTTGTCTTAGGTAAGTCTGTGACAAAGATTTCTTTCTCAATCCATCCACGGCATGGCCTCATTTTTCTTCGCATTTTACTGTCGAGAAAACAGGAGAATGGTGGAATGATGATGTTGAACGGGTTGTCAAACAAGGTAACAAACAGGGGTTGCCTCCAAAAACATCAGATGCACATACAATCAATGGCAAGCCAGGACCATTATTCCCCTGCTCAGAGAAATGTACGTATATTTGGCTATGTTAGAAACAAGTTACTAATCTTGTCTTCTTATCTAAATCTGTAAACGAAGTTTTCTCGACTGTCACGCAGACACTTCCGCGATACAAGTTGAGCAAGGAAAGATCTATCTCTTGAGAATCATCAATGCCGCACTCAATGACGAGCTTTTCTTTGCCATTGCCGGGCACAGCATGACAGTAGTAGAAATCGACGCGGTTTATACAAAACCTTTTAGCACAGAAGCAATTCTGATAGCACCAGGACAAACCACAAATGTTCTCGTCCGAGCCAACAAAATGCCCGGACGATACTTCATGGCTGCAAGGCCTTTCATGGACGCGCCAATATCGATAGACAACAAAACAGCCACAGCTATACTTCAGTATAAAGGCATCCCAAACACTATAGTCCCAAGCCTCCCTAAACTCCCTGCACTCAATGACTCTGCCTTTGCACTAAGTTACAATTCCAAGCTAAGAAGCCTTAATTCTCCAAACTTCCCGGCCAACGTACCACTTAAAGTTGATCGACAACTCTTCTACACAATCGGGCTTGGAATAAACCCGTGCTCGACTTGCCAGAACGGAACACAACTCACCGCATCCTTAAACAACATTACCTTTGTAATGCCTCAAATAGGACTTCTCCAGGCTCACTACTACAACCAAAAGGAGGTTTTCACTACAGACTTTCCAGATCGTCCTCCAACGCCCTTTAACTACACCGGTGCACCACTCACCGCCAATCTCCAAACTACAAGGAACACTCGACCGCGTTTGAGCAAAATAGCATTCAATTCAACAGTGGAGTTGATATTACAAGATACCAATCTTCTGTCTGTGGAATCACATCCATTCCATCTTCATGGATACAATTTCTTCGTGGTAGGGAGTGGGGTTGGGAACTTTGATCCCAAGAAAGACCCTGCAAAGTTTAACTTGGTAGATCCTCCTGAAAGAAACACTGTTGGAGTCCCCACTGGTGGTTGGACTGCCATAAGATTCAAAGCTGACAACCCAGGTATGTTTCACTTCATTACTATCGACATTGTTCTAAAATGTTCGCTTAGGCTCGTAATATGTTAAAAGTTAAGCACTCAAGTCGATTATCTAGTTAAATTGGTTCATTTTCTCTTGTCTAGGTGTTTGGTTTATGCACTGTCACTTGGAGTTGCATACCAGCTGGGGATTGAAAACTGCATTTGTTGTAGAGGATGGGCCTGACCCAGATCATTCCACTTTGCCTCCACCCAAAGATCTTCCACCTTGTTAATTCAATTCATTTGTGAGAAACTGTATTTTGATTATTGGCAGCTGACTCGTTTGTGTGAAATTATCAATACTCTGCAAAATGCAGAGCTCATAAATATTTCGTGTCACATTCTTTCATGTGAAAATTAAGCAAAAATATGAGTGAAATAAGATTCATTAATTAATTGCATTTATCTTATGGTAGAATTTTTCATTTTTACCAATAACATGTAAGAAGTTAATTTTTAAGGTGGGGGTCATGCAAGTAGTTGGAGAATATTCTTCTTCTTGAAAAAGACATAAGCATTTAGAGTTGACAAAATTAACCATTGGCTAAATAATTCCCTATGTGACTTATCAATTACAACACTAACTCAACAAGTAATTGTGAAGAAACGTGTTCACTTAGACCATCGTTTATTAATCATACCAGCATTGATAGATAATATTAAGAATGTAAGTTGAAATGACGAAAATAGATGATATATTGATTAAGTTATGTGCAAAAAAAGTTGAGTGACTACATTTGGAGAATTGAAAATCATAGACCATTTACAGGCAATACTTAAAAGTTGAGGGACCATATTTCTACACCACAAAAAGTATTTGTCTTAAGGGTTAATTTCACGTATTGTCTCCAATATCTGAGGTTAGTATCGATTGGATCCCTAACTTTTTTTCAACCTGCTCGGTCCCTATCATTTCATTAAATCACTTTTAACAGTTTTCGTCAATTTCACCATTAACTCCTTGAATAAATTATCATTATGTTCTTTATCATTTTAAATTAAGAAATAAAATTTTAAAAATATAAAAATTTTTATCTAAAAAAAAAAAGAAAAAAAGATGGGGGTTGACTACTGGAAATGGCAGCATTGGGGGGGAGTCTTCTCCCGTGCTACAGAAATGGCAGCACTTTTGGGGACTTTTCTTTTTAAAAAAAAAAAATCTAAAATATTTTTATATTTTTATATTTTTATATTTTTAAATTTTTTGTTGCTTAATTTAAAATGATAAGAGACATAATGGTAGTTTATTCGATGAGTTAACGGTGAAATTGACGAAACCGTTAAAAAAGACTATATGTGGGACTTAATAAAAAATTGGGCACCAGCGGGTTGAAAAAAAGATTAGAAACCTAACCGATACTAACTTCAAAGTTTGGGAACGGCATGTGAAATTAGCCACGTCTTAAAGACCAGATCAGCTGAGATTGCTCCGTCCGGGATTCATTTTTCGAGCTACCGCCAGAAAATGGCCGGAAAGAGTAAGATTGTGATTATAGGAGGCACAGGGCGCATCGGAAAGTTCATCGTGGAAGCCAGCGCCAAGGCCGGCCATCCGACTTTCATTTTAATCCGGGAGTCCACTCTATCTACTCCGGGTCCGGACAAATCAAAGCTCATTGAGAGCTTCAGAACCTCCGGTGTCATTTTCATCAGTGTAAGTTTATCCTTCTTCTTAGTCTAATGCCCTAACTTGTTGATTTAACTTATACTTGCTGCCGGAAGCTGTTATTTAGGCGTAGAAAGAATTAATTGGTGTTTGAATTTATGTAGGGAGATCTGTATGATAAGGAAAGCTTGGTGAGGGCTATAAAGCAGGTGGATGTAGTGATATCGACTCTCGGTTATGCCCAATTAGGTGATCAGGATAAGATTGTAGCTGCTATTAAGGAAGCTGGCAATGTCAAGGTAAACTTGTTACACTGTTAAATGCATAAACAATCACTTGTAGTGGAATATTGGTTTCTAATGATTAATGAAGCTTCTGACTTCTGTGAATCTCCTCCTTGAAAGTTTCCATGTTGATTCAACTTTTGAATTGAAGTTAACTTGATAGATGATTGATTCAGGGAACATTTTTTCATAATGGTTCAAAGTTGTTTGCTTTTTCATCAGGGTGTCGTTTAAGTTCAAAATTTGCCTGAAAAGTGACAAAAATTTGCTCTATCAATCTCTACTGAAGTAAAAAAGGCATTGACTGAAAGATCATACTGTAGAGGGAAACAAAGTACTCTGGTTTTCTTCTGGAGGGGTTGTGAGTCATCAAGTTCTCTAACTGTTTCATGTTTCCAGCGATTCTTTCCTTCAGAATTTGGAAATGATGTCGATCGCGTCCATGCTGTTGAGCCAGCGAAATCAATGTTTGGGCATAAGGCTCAATTCCGCCGATTTGTGGAGGCAGAAGGAATCCCTCATACATTTGTCTCAAGCAATTTCTTTGGATGGTATGTACCTCAGGACGCTAGGACAGCTAAATGCCACAGCTCCACCAAGGGATAAGGTTGTTATTTTAGGGGACGGCAACACAAAAGGTAAGCCATCTCTCTGAAGTATATGTGCAAATATAGTGAATTTTCTTGAGCATAATTTGATCAACGGCAGATTCATACAGCTGTATTTAACAAAGAAGAAGATATTGCTAGTTACACCATCAAAGCTGTAGATGATCCAAGAACCTTGAATAAGATCCTCTACATTAGACCTCCTGCCAACACGATTTCTCTCAATGAGCTAGTTTCTTTGTGGGAGAAAAAGATTGGCAACACCCTGGAGAGGACATATATTGCAGAGGAGGAATTTCTAAAGAACATTCAAGGTAATCGATAAATGTATTCTCTCCCTGGGGTGTTGTATTCTATCCATTACAGTGTTTGGTCATCTCATGCATTGCATAACAGACACTATTTTGACATGTTTACTTCTTTTACTGGCTATCTCGCAGAAGCCTCATTTCCACTCAATATACGGTTATCAATCTGTCACTCGGTCTTTGTGAAGGGAGATCAAACAAATTTTGAGATTGAACCATCGTTTGGCGTAGAGGCATCAGAGCTTTATCCCGATGTCAAATATGCAACTGTGGATGAGATGCTTGATCAATATGTTTGAGGACTGGATCCATTTGTTGGTAGTTGGTGCTGAATTCATAATTTGCTTAAAACTCTATCTCAGCGACCAACTTCAAAATCAAAGTAGGAATGAACGAAGGAAAAAACCATCCGCTAATTTTTGTATGTTACTGTATTTTCCCAATAAATTTAGAGGTTACAGTTTCGGTTCCTACCTCCTTTATAAATTATAATTGAAGGACTTTAGTCAGCAGTGGCATACAGTAGTAATTCTTGGCATAAGTTTGTGATAATCAAACAGGACTACAGGAGATGTACGAGTCCGTTCCGGACACAGCGGGAGGCTCTTGATCATTGATCATGACGAGGACACGTAAAGGCCCTATATTAACATATTTTTAACACTTTATTTCTTCTCGTGATAAATTTCTTGCCTATGGGAGTGAGTGAATTATGAAATACACAGGTTCCATTTACAGAACCCACATGCTAACACGATAACATATGAATTGAGGAGAGAGTGACAGCTCCCCCCCCCCAACAAAAAAACCTTTTTTTTTTTTTATTATTATTACAATTGGGAAAAGTAATAGGCACGAAAGCTTTGTAACAAATCTTGGCTCTGTGGAAAAATTGAGGCCATCAATGTAAAAAATGTAGCCTTGCCGGTGAGGGGGGATGGGCCCCGCCATACATGTGAGACGGCAGGCATGCCCCGCCACCTACCGCATCGGGGGAACAGGATTCAGTGGTATCCCCAAAAAGTTAATCTTGAGACCATTAACAAACAAAAAGGTTTTGATAAAAGACCACAGTTCGATCAACTTGCATACAATGCTAATTAGCAGAGAACGAAGAAACTGATATCAATGAATACAAGATATGCAACATCGATATAATTACAATCGTAGAGGAACCAGGCAACCAGTTATATCTTCCAGAAGACTTTAAAAGAATGTTTTCCCCAGACTTTTCCTGCATACAAATTTGGCGACCAGAATCAAATAACGGTGCACTACTTAACTATAATTTTTCTAACTCCGTAGTCAGCCATCCTAAACTTTTTATATAAATACAAATTCCATTAACTAAAATTGTGTAAAGCCACTTAAGTTTTTCCCTTTGCCTATTGGCAAACCCCCCACTTTTTCCCTATTCCTTACTACCTTCAACAAAATTTCTCCTCAGAGTATGTCTCACCAGGAGAACTTCAGTCGGCTCGGGGACCGCTGGTGCCAGCAGAAGCTCTTTTACCTCCGTACTTCTGTTATAAAGCAAAACGATAACAGTTAGCATGAAGCGCAAGCATCGCAGGACTAAGTGAAATTCATAATATGTCCAGCTCATCCTGCATTTAGTTGCACTTTACAAACTCAGAATTACAACACTCCCCAAATCTACGAACCCACTCCATGAACCAAACAAGACTAGGAAACTCCTAAAGCAAAGCAATAATTATGCCTGAAGGAATAACAGGCTACAAGAGGTTTCCATTAACCTTGGGCCGTGGGCCACTGGGACCCAACTACATTGTCACAGATATGTGTTTCCCAGTATGTTTGGTTCGGCCCCATTTGGTATCACAACAATTGGGATCATATTTTTTCCCAGCTCCGAGGGCATCTCAAAATGGCAAATTCAAATTTGAATTTTAGTGCATTTACTAATATGCCCCCATACTATCTATACATTCTACAAGTAATCTACAAGGAAATACACTAGAAATCAAATTCGAATTTGCCACTTGAGATACATAGGAAATTAGGGAAAAAATATGATCCCAATCATAATGTGATACCAAATGGACCCTTCATCACAGCCTCTAACATTATCTAGAGGCTATTATAAGAAATGAGAAAACTTCAAGAAGCTCACCTGCTTTCCAATACTGAATGGGATGTATTTGTACTTGATCATATGCATGATTTGGCGCTTCATTGTAAGTACAAAAAGAACAATCCAGTAGCACAACAATATTGGCCAAAATACAGGGACATCAAAGACCGACATGAAGGTCATCAAAAATGCCACACAGAAAGCCTTAGTGATGGTATACCTGAATCAACAAAATTAAAAAAGAAGGGTCATTACCATCGCTTACTGGGCGTTCTTAAATGCGTACACAAAAGCAAGTTTAATCTAGGTGGCGAGAACAATCAAAGAACAGAAACCACCAACTCTAATTAAATTGAAGGAAACTATTGCAGTTAATAAGCCAACGTTTTAAAGTTAGTGAATGATGTAACTTCAGGAAAAGAATTTGAAAGAGAAACTAGGATTGTTTGCATAATCTATTAGAGAGATACAGATACACGGTAACAGAAAGAGAAGTGCACAGAAACACAATCTAGATGAAGATGTTGACATTGCTACAGCAGAAGATTACATTATCAAGTAATCCATAAGCCATTTCACAAGCACAAAATAGTCTGTCCTGCTATAAAAATAAAAATCACCATATAATTCAGCAATATCGGAAATACGTAACAACACGAAGAAATGATGTAGAAATTCCCTAGGAGAAAGCTTCAGTTTTAACTTTCTACAGCATAATCACACAGAACAAAGTGACTACTTAGACAATTACCATAATTTTTGCTGCATGTATACATTAAATCGAGTGATCGTAAATATTCAGTTTCTAATCTAGTTCAGTGCAGTTCCACTATGGTCTTACTTCATTGCCATCTCAAAGACAATTCATTTCAAAATAAAATAAGGCACAGAAAAGTTTACAAGCCAGATGAACCTAACAACAAAAATGAAAATTAATAAGCTAAGCATAGATTGAAGAAGCATATCACTAATAGCTGCAGAACATTATTACAAAACAAGTTAAAACGTTAAAATCACAGAGAAGAATAATTAAAAACAATCTAGGCAGTGCTATATATTACCAAAATTTGAACTCTGGGAGGCGGCGAATGAAAGGCTTGAATTCATCTGAACCTTTTGTTGGCAACATTGGTCCATCCGAAGGTTCAAGCTCGGGATCAACAAGAGGCGACAAAAACCCAATGAGCAAATTAAGGATATAGATCCCCAGGCCATACACGACAATGTAGAACCCTTGAACATAATAGACCCTCAGAGCGAAAAGAAACACTAGGATAGCAGTACCAATCCACCTGTACAGAGCATGTGGGGTAGATTTATCCAAATAGTACTGGAAAAGCTTCCACACCTCATGTGTACGTTGGTTCAGTGCAGCGGCCGCTGATGAAGAACCATCACCTCCAGTACCCTCCATTAAAATCAATCAAGATCAGATTCCTACAGCTATAACAAAGTAGTGCAATTAGATGAACTGCCAACAGCTTCACGAGTACGCGCACCTATACACGAACACTTGGCGTGAAAAACTAGAAGCAAAAGCTTAAGCATGATTGTTTAGAAGTAAGGAAAAATGCTGACAGAGAAACAAAGAAGCCTGATATTGGAACTATTATCAAGACGTGGAAATTCCAAAAATGAACCATATCTCTTGATGATAAACAAAGAGAGAGGCTCAATTTCTAATTGACCGCAAACGAAAACCCTAAACAAAAATCAGAAGCAGATCTGAAAATGTCGGATCTCCAAAACTAGAAAAAGAATGAATTCAATACAGAAATCAAATTACAGTATAATCACGCACTGAAGCTAATAATTACTTAAAATATTTAAGAAAGAAAATCCCACAAAACAAGTATACCTTGAGCGAAAATGTAGCAGACGAAGAAAACGAATTATCGGGGTTGAAATAGCTCCGACTCTGAGGAATCTATTCAACGGAACAAACAGGCATGAGCATTGCCAGGTAAGGTTTCTTCACTCTGGGCCCCTTACTCTTTTTCTGATCCAGCCCAAACATAAATGTCTGCCTATTAACGGACTCCCATTTTGGATCCAGCCCAAACATAAATGTTTGGCCCGTTAACGGACTCCCATTTCGGAGACACCGGTATCTCCACAACATTCTTCACTCATTTAACTCACATCAAATTAAAAATGACAACTTAAACTCTGAAACCGGTTCCAGCGGGTACCCGCCCCGTTATTACTTGCCCTGTTAACTAATGAGGCGGGGACGGAAACCCCAAACAGTCCCCTCGGGTACCCGTCCCGTTAACTAAAGGAGAGGGGAAGGGTATGGGCCCCACCCAATAACATGTCCTCTTGTCTTTTTGTCTTCTTTTAATTTAAAAAAATTAAACAAGAGAAGAATCAAACTTAGATTCTTGACTTAAAAATCAAGACTTAACCCTACACCAACTCTTTTTTTTTTTTTTAAGATAATTTTTCTCATATTTTTATAAGTTCTTATTATATCATAATTTTAAATATATAAAATTAATACAAACTTCTCCATTAATAATTTCTTATCATATCAAAATTTTAAGATTTAACATTGAGAAATGAAATTTTTTCCATTCTTGAATATGTGAGTTTGTGGAATGTGCTACTTTTTCTAGAAAAAAAAGGCGGGTTTTGGGGATCCTTTTTTTTTATCCCCAACTCGAATTGAACCCGGCCCCACCCGCTTCAAGTGGGTATCGGGGTGGAAGCGGGAGCGGGATCGGTAAACTATTAACGGCGCAGGGGTGGGGGAGGTATACTGGCCCTGAACCCACCCCATCGTCATTCCTACATATAATATAGACTCACCTCTGAGTCTAGTTTTTACACAAAAATCTATATGTGTGGATTCTTATTTTAAAAAAAGGTGAATTGAGATATTGGGTGTAGACTTTCAAAACCAGCAAATGTAATGGCTTTGGACCAATTATTATTATCTTATTATTATTACTAAAATTCTCACCTGTGCGTTGTACATGAAGAACAACAGTAATAAGGAATTTCAACCGTAATATACATTTTGTCTCCATCAAACATCTATATATTCCGAAATCAAGAATAGTCTAAAGGTGTTTTCCCGCCTAAATGTCCCGCTGACGGCACTCATGTATCACTTATTACACCACTCTTAATTTATTCATTATTTATTTATTTGTTTTGCATTTTTCCTTGAAAATAAATTTTAATTTTGGTCACTTTTCCTCAATATAAGCGTGCACCTCATCTTCTACAAACTAAATGCAAAATCATATTTCCTATGACTTTTCTTATCTCTTCGAATCACCTAAAGATCAGCCTTCCATATTTGTAATCTTGACCGCCGATTGCACCTTACTTCCATTTTTAAAAGTCTCATTGCCATTCTAAGTGGAAGGGATTCTTGTGTACACATACAATTCCTTTATAATCTACATTCATCATTGTTATGCACATTATGTTCTTCTAGTTTATCTGTTTTAATTTTGACTGAGTTCCTAATTTTTGGTAGGTTTTCTAAATTTCTAATGTCATTATTATTTTTTCCGAGATTATGAAAGAGTATATGTGAAATTTATCCTAGCATTAATAATCCCTATTTGAATCATCTTCTATACGGTTTCATTTGTGCGCTTTAATTTATAGTTGGCTTTTGGCAGTGATCTAATTAATTGTATAATTTATGTCATACTATATATTCATGCATTTCTCAATAGAGATGTGACGACCCACCCTGTTATTTTCAAAGTTTAACATTTACCTTTCAAAGTTAAAGGTGTAATATGTTAAGTCAAGGTAGTTGGACAAGAATGCAATAATTAAATTTTTTTTATTTATAATTTAAGCACTTAAATAAGTCAGGATTTATATGAAATTATATTATCATTTGGTAGTTTAAA
Organism: Nyctanthes arbor-tristis; assembly: GCA_963692815.1. Classification (NCBI taxonomy): domain Eukaryota; kingdom Viridiplantae; phylum Streptophyta; class Magnoliopsida; order Lamiales; family Oleaceae; genus Nyctanthes; species Nyctanthes arbor-tristis. The sequence continues at coordinate 31,525 of CAVNYN010218024.1, read as the reverse complement.
TGAAACAAGAAATGAAGTTAAGGATCTATATGAAGTGAAGCAAGAAGTTGAGGGACTTTGTGTGCAATTTCCTATATGTACTGTAACATCTCAATTTTCATGGATCAGAAGTCAATGGTGAAATAGTCAAGTCAAAGCTAAAATTAAATTATTTGGATCAAAATTAAAGTTATCAAAGGGTTTAAAGTAAAAGAATTAAGGTTGAAGGACTTATATGTAAATAAGACTTCAAGGACCCCACTTAAATCACTTACCAAAGTTGAGGGTCTTTATGTGTAAATTGCCATATATTTATGTTTTGTCTTGCAATTGGAATGAAGAACAGAAGCATACGCGAATTTCGGCAGAAAGAAGAGAAAATGGAAAAAGAAAAGAAAAAGGAAAAAAGGAAAGGAAAAGAGAAGAAGTGAGGAAGTTGCACATTGATTGTGACAATTGGGTTTTGATTCCTTGAACAATTTATGTAAGTAAGTCAAGAGATTGTTTATTTTTGGGTTTATGTATTTTCTATTGGATGTTAAATTTATGGTTTATTTCTATGATTTGGGACTACATAATTGATATTTATGTTAAAAAAATGATGAGTTTCAATCTTTAACTCCTATTATATATTGTCAGTTGATTTTCATAAACTCTAAAAATTGAGAAATTTGGGTTTTTGCTATATGGTGTCTTGTGATGAATTTTAAGGGGGAAAATGATAAATTTATTCATATAGGTTAGATGTATTTGAAAATTTTGAATGAAGTGTTCGTTGGGACTTGAAGTGAATATCATTGTATTTTGTTAAATTAAATGAAGTTTTTGGATTAATTGAAAGTGGGAAGCTAGGTCTTCTTTAATGAAAAGGAAAGCATAAGAGGCTAATATTGGGTTTTAGGAGGCCAAGTATGTATGTATGAATTTAGTAAAAGGGACCTTAGACAAGGAATTATTTTGTATGAAGTTTCTGTCCTTCCAACTTTAGAAAGCCATAACTGATTATATAAGTGGAATTTTAACGAGGTACAAGTTGGAAAATGATCTTCTATGAGTCGTCTATCATCTAAAATTTGAATAAAGCCATTTGGAGGTCAGTAGGGGTTTTTATGACATGTTTTGTGAAGAGTGACGGTGCAGACCAGAGAATAGATTATGGGAGTGGAAAAAAATAATTTGATATTCTTAACTTAGTTTTCTTGAGCTCAATTTTATATATGATGGACTTATATAAGTGTTCTACCTTATGGGAAAATTTCATAAACATATGATACCGTCCTTGAATATAACATGGATTTAAATGTGCATTGCCCAAATAAGAGAATTCAATTCTTGTTTGAGGAGTTGGATTGAGTTTTGATCCAATAAGTGGTGCACATAATTGATGGAAAAGTTTAGTTAAGAGTGGAAATGAAAGGCTATTATTATGATAGCATAATCTTTAACAATTATTGAGCTTCTAATTTAGTATATATAGTGATAAAATGAATTGCTAAAACTAGAAGGAACTAGATGTAAGTGAAATTTCATATGATGCCACAGGAAATGATAAAGGCTCAAAGGAAATGAAACACGAAAGGAACTATATTGCTACTTAGCCGGTGAGTAGACTCTTTCTCTTCTCTCTTTTCTCTTTTTAAATAGAAATTTATTATGTTTCGATTTCGCATGAACTTGCAATGTTTTATGACGATCATGTATTTTCATGAAATTTCACAAAGATGATACTTTCTTCAGAAATGTGCATGTAGATATTTATGTAAAATGATGCCTCATGAATTGTAGAGAAATGCTTGATTTGAAAATGTGATTTATGAAATGATGTATCAAAACCCCAAAAGTTGACCAAATGAACGCCGCCCGAGCGAAGGGGCTCATGTGCTAGCTATGACTCAAGCTATTTAATTGTGCCGCCTAGGGCAAAAGGGACATAAGGTACGTATGACCCAAGCTGATGTCTACGCGAGTATGACTTGATATTGGGATGTGGATACTCTTTGGGGAAGATTTTATTATGATCTTGAAATGCAATGATATTCATGATGTTCTCTAATGAATTATATGATGATTATGAAGTGAAATGATAATCATAATGTTTTCTAACATGTTATGATTCCATAAAGGTTGATGTTACGCTAGATTTATGTTTAAAGTCATGAAATTCCTAAATGACTTGAATATTTTATTCAAGACGTTGCAAAAGTTACCTTTCCACTTTCAAAAGCATGTTTATTTATAAACACTCCACTCACTGGTCTAGTTAGCTCATATGTTTTCAATGTGATTTTTCTTTCAAATGGCAATTGGAGTTTGGGCAACACATCAGGATCGAGCCTGCTATTTCCAGAATTGAGCCACCATCTAATGAAATGAACTGTTATAAGGTTACTGTTAGTATGATTTATAGATTTTGATGGGATTAAGCTACTAGTATACATTGAGAATTATGATTAAGCATAATTGGTTCAGTATAATTTTTCATATCTGAAGTATTCTTACTGGTGACGGTGGGAAATTATTACATTGTGAAGTGTATTTGGGTTGAGTTGGCTATTATGCAGGTTGGCTTTTGTGAATAATTAGATGAGATGCTGTCGAAATTTTTCTAGGATCATTAGCATGTGCACGAGTCGTGACGGTAAATTCTGACTTCTAGTTGGAATTTATCGTCGGTGCACGTCACACTTCTAGTAAGTTAGAAGTAGTGGGAGTGGGGCGTGTCATGTACACATGATTGTCTTACAATTGGAATAATCACAAACACACACACTAGAGAAACAGAGGAGTCGGCTGAGAGGAAGTAAAAAATGAGAGGAAAAAGAAAAGAAAAAGGAAAAGGAAGGAAAAAGAGAAGAAAGTGAGGAAATTGCAACTTGTTAGTATTATTTGGCAATTGGGTTTTGATTTCTTGTACAATTTCCAAGTAGGTAAGTCAATGAATTATGTTTAGGGTTTATGCATTTCCTAATGAGTGTTAAATTTATGGTTTATTCATATGATTTGAGGTTAAATAATTGATGTTTATGTTAAGAGAATAATGAGTTTTGTTTTTTTTAGCTTCTATAAATATATTATGGGTTGATTTTCATAAATCCTAGACATGAAAATTTGGGATTTTTCATATATGGTTTGAGGGGATGAATATTAAAAGAGAAATGATGAGTTTGTGGATATAGGTTATATGTATTTGAATTTCTTGAAGCATGAGCTTTGGTTGAGATGATGTTAGGGTTTTAGATAATTTTGTTGATTTAAACACTTAGACAAATTATGTATATTGAGTCCTATTTTGGTTTAGTTTGGGCAAGAAGATATGAAATTAAAATGTATGAAGTTAGTATTGGAGTTATGAAAATTTATGATACAAATATGGGTTAAAAAGGGGATATTAAGGCTGAATTTTTTTAATAAATTGACGTTTGGGCTTTAAATTCATGGAATTAAGATAATTTTTTAGCTAAAGAATGACCACAAGACATGGATGTCGTGTATGCACAACATCTAGATTTATTATGGTTGGATTATAATGAGATAAAAATGAGTAAGAACTAAATTGGGATTTATTGGATTGTTTATTTTATTTGATATGTATGAACATCATGTGGAGTTGATAAAGTATAAGTTGGAATGAAGTGTATTGGTGTTAAATTAAAGAATTGATATTATATAAATGTTGACAACATATAAATATTGACAACAAATTTAATGGAAATTTTATTTATGTGACTAATGTTAGTTGGAAATATTATTAGGCATTTTATGACATGATGACATGGTATATTTCAAGGATTATAGTTGGACGTATGATTTGATATATGCATGTTAATGGGTGATGATTACATAAAGTAAATGAGGCGTTGTTATATGTGTTGATTTATTAGTTATAAGCAATTAATGGAGTGAAATAAGTAAATGGAAATAGGGGAAGTCAAGGAACGGAATGATTGGAAAGTTATGAAAATATAAATTGTCTAGAAAACAAGATATTATAAGAAAAGAATTGATGTTTAAGAGTCTTTATATTGTGCTACAGGAAACACGAAACGGGCTACATGTACATAGCTACTAGCCGGTGAGTGGAGATTCTCCTCTTCTTTCTTCTTAATGAAAGTTGAATTATGCTTGATTCCACATGAAACTTGCAATATTTTATGATGATGATGTATTTCTATAAAATTTCTGAAAGTTGATATATTTTCTTTAGAAAAGTTCATGTGAATATTATATGAAATAATGCTTCACGATTTCAGAGAAATGCTTGATTTGAAACATGATTTATGATGCATGGAAACCCCCAAGTGTATATCCAATGTTACGATATGCCGCCTAAGGACGAAGGGGCCTATATGGCTCAAGCTGACTAAATGATATGCCGTCTATGGGCGAAGGAGCCTATGGCTCAAACTGACCAAATGAACGCCGCCCAGGCGAAGGGGCCTATGTGCTAGCTATGGCTCAAGCTGTTTATTGTGCCGCCTAGGGTGAAGGGTCATAAGGTTCCTACCAAACTGGTGTCTATGCGCGTATGACTTGATATTATGATCATGATATGTTGGATACTCTTTGGGGAAGATTTTATGATGATTATTAAATGAATGAAGTTCACGATGTTTCTAGTGGATTTTATAGTGATTATTGAATGAAATGATGTTCATGAAATTTTATAACATGTGATGACCCTATAAATGATGATGTTATGCTGGTTTTATGTTTAAAGTTATGAAAATTCACAAATGAGTTTGAACATGTTAATCAAGATTTTACAAAAGTTATATTTCTACTTTTCAAAGCATGTTTGATTACGAACCTCCACTCACTGGGCTTATTAGTTCACATGTTTTCTAAATGAATTTTCTTAGCATGTAGCAATTGGAGTTTGGGCAACACATTAGGTTCGAGCCTGATATTTTCATAATTGAGCCACCGCCTAATGAAATGAATTGTTATTGGTTTGGTAATATCATGAATGATAGGTTTTGATAGGATTAAACTTATTAGTATATATTGGGTGTTCTCATGTGAATTATACTCAATTTAATATATTTCTTCATTTATGAGGTAGTGTTATGTATAATGAGAAATTAGTAGATTGTGATGTGTTGATGTATAGGTGTTGGGGAGTTTACAGGTTGGGTTTTGTTAGTAAATCAGGGGAGATACTGTCGAAAATTTTTTTAGAATAGCTAGCAAGTTCATGAGCCTTGACGGTAAATTCTAGCTTCTAGTTAGAATTTATCATCAGCGCACGTCACACTTCTAGTAAGTTGAGACGCTGGGAGTGGAGCGTGTCAAGAGAAACCAGATTATAGAATGTGGTATGTTAATTTTCATACACACATATATATTAATTTTCAAATTTTGTATCTATCAAATATCAAAGTATCTTTCAATATTACAGATGACAAACCATTTTGTATAAGAAGTTCAGTGGATGATGATTGATTATTAGTGCATTTTGATATTCTTTTTTTTTTTGGTAGCAGTGCATTTTTATATTCTGATTTGAATACATAGTTAATATTGTTTATTATTATATATGTAATTTAATAGATTCACCCTGTTTTTCATAGCATTAATTTTTTATTTTTAACATCCTATTTAGTAAGGTGACAATTATTTATGACTTTTCAGGTTCGTAACACATGTAAATAATTTTCACGATTATACCTCTTTTAAGAAAATTTTGAAAAGTCTCTCGGAGGCTTTGAAAAAAGACTTTCCACCCCATGTGACATGTGAAAAGTTTTGTTACAAAACCTCCAGAAGGTTTTAGAAATGGACTCATCTCTTTTAATTTAAATTTTTTCCAATATATCTACCCGTACATCGCACGGGTGCAAATACTAGTACATTAAAAGAGAACAAAGTAGAAATGAGCAATAATTTAAATATCTAATATACACAGTTTAATGTTTGAACTTCATGCAGTCTAAATATTACCCTAAGTTCTTTTTCCATTAACTTTCCCATAATAGTTATTATGAAAACTCAAATAGAGACTTGAAGCAAAAACATATTCGTCCAAGTCGAAAATAGAACTTCCAATTAATTTCGTATTCGATTTGATAGATGACATTTCCCCAATTCAAAATATTTGGTTAAAGAAATCACCATGAATTGGAGATCAAATATGGGTTAATAAAGGGAAAAATGAATATCATTTAATAAATTAGTGTAATAATTTAAAAAACATAAGATAAAAATAAAAATACAAAAAATGAATTAAATAATGTCACCAAAAATCTTACAAAGCTCGAAATCTTATAATGTCAGAAAATAAGCGGGAAAAGTCGACCAACCACCCTTCTCTTATTTTATATATACTAGTATAACGTCCGTGCGATGCACGGGCAGAAAAAACATTTGAAATTTAACTACGTAAAAGTTTTTTAATGACAATAGTTGAATATGTTCTAAAAGTGTAAAAATGCGAGGTGTATCAGTGGAGTAAATAACATTAATAGTAGTATCAATCCGATGCACCTCTTAGATTTCAAATGTTGAACTTCATCAGTCTTCTAATAAAAAATTTAAAAGTGAAGTGAAAGCAGGCAACACCAATATATATGTGATTTGAAATTATCCCAGCTATACGCTTTCTTCTATTAGTGTCACAATTGTTATATTTTCTAGTTAAGTAGCCAATGAACTAGCCTAAAATGGAGAAGGGGAAAAAAGAAGAGAGACAAAAAGAAAGAATAGAAAACAGAACTTGATGTTGACCGTGAAACCAAAAATTATTGTGGGGGTGAAATTTAGGATTTGCAAACTATCAAAATATATAAATTAAAGGAAAAATTTTTTCTCTCCATATCAAGTTATAATTGATTCTTCAATGTCCAAAATCTTAACATTAAGTAGTATCAATCCAATGCACCTCTTAGATTTCAAACGTTGAACTTTATCAGTCTCCTAATAAAAAATTTAAAAGTGAAGTGAAAGCAGGCAACACCAATATATATGTGATTTGAAATTATCCCAGCTATACGCTTTCTTCTATTAGTGTAATTTACACTCAATTGTTACATTTTCTAGTTAGGTAGCCAATGATCTAGCCTAAAATGGAGAAGATGGGAAAAAAGAAGAGAGACAAAAAGAAAGAATAGAAAACAGAAGTCGATGTTGACCGTGAAAACAAAAATTATTGTGGGGGTGAAATTTAGGATTTGTAAATTATCAAAATATGTAAATTAAAGGAAAAGTTTTTCTCTCCATATCAAGTCATAATTGATTCCTCAATGTCCAAAATCTTATTACATTCTTAGCCTCGCATTAACCCCACAAATTCTTACCAAAATTTTCAATTATAACATGCGCATTCACATATGCAAGGTAGAGCATAAAATTAATAGAGAGTAACAGATCTATACTTGAAGCATAGGAGGTCCATATAATCCTTAAATTTTTGTAGATATATGGAATTCAGCCTATAGATCCCCAAATAAAAAAGGAGCATATGAAATTTCGCACTTTAATGCCACATATTCGTAATTTCTAAACATTTTTTGATTTACCAAATTTTAAAAAAGATTTAAAAAAATTAAAAGAGGAGATGTAAATCAACAATTCAAAGGCGAAAGGGAAGGGAAGACTATAATTAACTATTTTACAGTCAAGGATGATGGGACTTCAAAATGCTATTTGCTCAGATTTGTATTTGTTCGACTTGATGTTGGAGATGAAAGAAAACACAGTTTGTTAAATTGGGAGAGTTTGGTATAATGATAAGTTGAACAAACGCTAAGACGGAGATTGCATATTATTAAAGAAGAGAATAAAGAAAGAGGAAGGCAAAAATGCGCTGGCAAGGGAAAAACATAAAAAAAATAAAAAGGGAAAATGACGTCATAAATGACATTTGCAGTTTAGGCAGAAAAATCGGGTTAGACTTCCTTTGATTTAGATATATAATATAATATATATATATAATATAGATTGAATAAACGCTAAGACGGAGATTGGAGATGATCGAGGAAGAGAATAAAGGAAAAGAAAGGTAAAAGAACGTTAGTAAGGGGAAAAATAAAAAAAATAAGTAAAAAAAAAAAAGAAAGATGACCTCATTTGTGACATCATCAATTTAGACGGAAAAACTAGGTTAGACTTTTTTTGATTTAGATATATATAGATAGATAGATAATATAATATATATAATATATATTGAATAAACGCTAAGACAAAGATTGGAGATGATCGAGGAAGAGAATAAAGGAAAAGAAAGGTAAAAGCACGTTGGTAACGGGAAAAAAACAAAAAAAAAAAGGAAAATGACCTCATTAGTGACATCATCATTTTAGGCGGGAAAACTGGGTTAGACTTCTTTTGATTTAGATATATATAGATATAGATAATATAATCTATATATATAATATACATTGAATAAACGCTAAGATGGAGATTGGAGATGATCGAGGAAGAGAATAAAGGAAAAGAAAGGTAAAAGCACGTTGGTAAGGGTAAAAATAAAAAAATAAGTAAAAAAAAAAAAGGAAAATGACCTCATTAGTGACATCATCAATTTAGGCGGAAAAACTGGGTTAGACTTCTTTTGATTTAGATATATATAGATAGATAATATAATATATATATATATAATATACATTGAATAAATGCTAAGACGGAGATTGGAGATAATTGAGGAAGAGAATAAAGGAAAAGAAAGGTAAAAGCACATTGGTAAGGGGAAAAATAAAAAATGACCTCATTAGGGACATCATCAGTTTAGGCGGGAAAACTGAGTTAGATTTCTTTTGATTTAGATATATATAGATATCATACATATTATTATACATGTGTGCATATGTGTCAAATATCTAACCAAAAATGACTAGTATTCTACCACTGAGTTATTTAGTCATCATTATTTTGTGTTAAAGATAACCAAAACAAAATCCTTATATCCGTGAATTATAAATATCGTGTTACTCGTAAATACAATATTAACAATTTTCTGTTAGTACAAATTCAACTAATTACCGCATACAGTTGAGTTTTAAACTATTCTCAATCTTTAGAAATGACTGTTTAAAAACATTTTTATAATAAAAAGATAAAGAAAAAACAAAGAAGACAGCACTAACTTAGAATTCAACTATCTAAGGTTAAGTTTCAAACTTTTCGATCTCAATCAAGAATGATCTTTTGTTTAAGAACCACGTTGAGGCAGAGAGAGAGAGAGAGTAGACTTCTCCACTCAATAGGTTTTTACCCCCATTGAATGGGGAAATTGTGTTATTTGTTAAAACAAACACATTATCTCAATCAAATAAAATAATAGAAATGTAGAAGGAAAAGTTAGAAAGGCTGGCCTAAGAGAGTCGTGTCAAGGACACTGTCCTAAAGTCATATTGGTCTCTCCTCGTGCGGGTATTATCGGCGTGACACGGCTCCAAGATAAAACCCCTAGCTCTCAGGCAATACTCCGTCCATGAGCACGATCACAGGGAGTGAAGAACGAGCATCTATCATATTGCCAACTAGTATAAAATAGATAGTTATACATGAGGGATTTTTACTAGCTTTTCCTATGTGTTCTCAAATGAGAATAAGCCTCTTTTATAGAGTTAAGTTATAAACCCCACATGAATACCATAAGGTGAGTAAATTCATGCATAATGAGGTTATAACACAATAGGAACTTGAAACTAAAAAAGTAAACACAAATAAGTCATGAAATAAAAACAAATGAATGATTTAAAGTTTTAAATTAAAACATAAGTTACAACAATCCCCCACAAACTTTAAAACATTCAAAATAAAATAATATATATGGTGACAATACTATACTGTACAATAGGCGTAGGTGTCTTGCAACTTGAACCTCGCTTAGTGATGATAACTTTCATTTGAGAGAACCATAATAGACTAAAGCCTTGAATTAGGTCTCTTTGCCAAATTTCAATTATCCCACACACAGTATTGATTTAGGATCAAGTTGTTAACGGGTAGCGCTATTAATGGCCATACGTTCTTATCTTGATTCTAGTAAGAGTCTTTAGAAAATAGCCCAATCCTATAGCCACGGTCTCATGGTAACTCTTACATAGGTGAGTTCTCCAAGGGCACGTATGACACAATTTTAGCACTATCAACCATAGGGATGAGCACAAATAATATAGTGCTACGAGTCACGCATTGCAAGTTGTCTCTACCACATTGAACCTTCTTCATGGGATCTCCAATCACGAAAGTTGGGTTATTCCTGGAGGTGACTCCCTTGTGGGCTCACTCATCCCCCTCGATGATTAATTGTGTTTTTTGGACATGTTTACCCGGTATCGACATTTTATGATTTTTGACAGGCCAACATTTCCTCCAAGATATAATAGTGTTTTGTGCTTTCTATTATTAGAGTCACAACAATATATCATATACAAAATATATTTTGTCAAAAATAAATATTGGCCCCACACTTTTAGAATTTCTAGGTGAGTAGAATTTTTTCAATAATAAGATTGTCTTTTATAATATTATGAAAATTTTGATAATATCATGAAAAGTTAGCACTCTTATATAGTTTTAGTTTCATTATTTGGTTGAAACTATTCCTATTCTACTTATAAAGATTTATCCACTTGATTTAAATCCTTTTGTTTATGTTTTTCAACTTTAACTAAGTTCAACAAGAAGGTAAGAGGTAGAAGTTTGTCTATCATTCATCTTTATAGTAAACTTAATCAAATTCCCATGCCTTTTAAATTAGATAGATCATCTGCAAAATATTTATTATGAATGAAAGTTCAACACTAATTAGCACCTATGAAAATTTATGCCAAAATGAAATCTGAAGTTTTACTCACCTACTCCTATGAAAATTTATGCCAAAATGAAATATGAAGTTTCATTCACCTACTCCTCATGCCTATATTGTTAATCCATATCCAAAAGAAAATAAAGATTGATATGGAACCTATTACATGGTGTATATATGTCATCAATCTATAAAATCCAATTCTGAGTATGCTATTATTATACTCATTCTAAGAATGAAGTGCAACATCTAAGTAGTAGGTTCCCTTTCACATAAGCTAGTGCGTTTATGAAATCTAATCATGCGAATATATTCAAATGCAATAATATAAATACACAAAGATATTCTAGTCAAAACTTAATCAAGAAACAAGAATAAGTATAAATATGTTTTATAGTGCTCCATGTATATTTCTCAACTAATTAGTAGTGTATGACGCTTCAATTAGCCAATTAAAACATGCATCATAGATAAATAATTTGGGCGCGAATGAATTCCTTCAACATAAATTTTTAAGAATAAATATAAACTTCTAAAGCTCAATAAAACATTCCAATATTTTTTTTTTCACAAACCATATAATTAATATACACGCAATAATCCATAAGCTGAATTAGTACTCTATCTTCATGAATTTGGAAAACATATTCTATATTTATTACACCCATAGAAACCAGCATAGTATGATATGCTAAAATAATTAGGAAGTTATACTATTGATCATGCGTGTGAAGATGTAACGAATTCTCAATTTATAAGCACTACCTATTAAAGAAATTTGTGATTCATTGATGACAGCAGTAACATTCTTGGTGTGATTTTCGTAACGGGGAAGATGTAAGTATGACTGTACTTATCAATTAATCTGAAACTCCACAAAACTTCAAATAGTTTTCATTTCCCATATCTTTAGTTTTATAGGCTTTCCCTTGTGATTTCACATGAATACCGACATCATCTATGTCATATATGGCCCCTAAAGTTTCCCATATATGTTTTTCAATGTATGAAAAAGATATCCAAATGATTTTCTAAGTGCATTGGTGTTTCATACCTTCCGAACATGGGTATATCACTAAGGAGAATACGAAAAACTACTCAAGTTCCATGGAGGAACTATAGCATATAAGTTGATATTTTGTTAAGGAAGTTACAATAGTTGATCGGCTTCAATGGCAAAAATGGGAATGACTTAATTTCTTTAAGGCCACTTGTGCATTGCCAATGGATCGTTTTCTGAGTTGCCTCAAAACTATTTGAAGTTTTGTGGAGTTTCAGATTAATTGATAAGTACATCCATATTTATATCTTCACCGTTACGGAAATCACACCAAGAATGTTATTGCTGTCATCAATGAATCACAAATTTCTTTAATAGGTAGTGCTTATAAATTGAGAATTCATTACATCTTCACACGCATGATCAATAGGATAACTTCCTAATTATTTTAGCATATCATAATATGCTAGTTTCTATGGGTGTAATAAATATAGAATATGTTTTCCAAATTCATGAAGATAGAGTACTAATTCAGCTTATGGATTATGGCGTGTATATTAATTATATGGTTTGTGAAAAAAAAAAGTATTGGAATGTTTTATTGAGCTTTAGAAGTTTATATTTATTCTTAAAAATTTATGTTGAAGGAATTCGTTCGCGCCCAAATTATTTATCTATGATGCATGTTTTAATTGGCAAATTGAAGTGTCATACACTACTAATTAGTTGAGAAATATACATGGAGCACTATAAAACATATTTATACTTATTTTTGTTTCTTGATCAAGTTTTGACTAGAATATCTTTGTGTATTTATATTATTATTGCATTTGAATATATTCGCATGATTAGATTTCATAAACGCGTTAGCTTATGTGAAAGGGAACTTACTACTTAGATGTTGCACTTCATTCTTAGAATGAGTATAATAATAGCATACTCATAATTGGATTTTATAGACTGATGACATATATGCACCATGTAATAGGTTCCATATCAATCTTTATTTTCTTTTAGGTATGGATTAACAATATAGGCATGAGGAGTAGGTGAATGAAACTTCATATTTCATTTTGGCATAAATTTTCATAGGTGCTAATTAGTGTTGAACTTTCATTCATAATAAATATTTTGCACATGATCTATCTAATTTTAAAGGCATGAGAATTTGATTAAGTTTACTATAAAGATGCATGATAGACAAACTTCTACCTCTTACCTTCTTGTTGAACTTAGTTAAAGGTGAAAACATAAACAAAGGATTTAAATCAAGTGCATAAATCTTTATAAGTAGAATAGGAATAGTTTCAACCAAATAATGAAACTAAAACTATATATGAGTGCTAACTTTTCATGATATTATCAAAATTTTCATATGGATGGAGTATTGGCTGAGAGCTAGGGGTTTTATCTTAGAGCCGTGTCACGCCGATAATATCCGCACGAGGGGAGGCCAACACAATCACAGAGAGTGAAGAACGAGCATCTATCGTATTGCCAAATAGTATAAAATAGATAGTTATACATGAGGGATTTTCCTATGTCATTCTCAAATGAGAATAAGCCCTCTTTTATAGAGGTTAAGTTATAACCCCCGTATGAATACCATAAGGTAGAGTAAATTCATGCATAATGGGATTATAACACAATAGGAACTTGAAACCGAAAAAATAAAACCAAATAAATCATGAAATAAAAACAAATGAATGATTTAAAGCTTTAAATTAAAACATAAGTTACAACAATCCCCCCCCGGAAACTTTAAAACATTCAAAATAAAAATAATATATATAATGGCAATACTATATTGTATAATAGGCGTAGATGTCTTGCGACTTGATCTCCTCGCTTAGTAATGACAACTTCCATTTGAGAGAACCATAATGGACTAAAGCCTTGAATTAGGTCTCTTTGCCAAATTTCAATTATCCCACACGCACTATCGATTTAGGCTCAAGTTCTTAACGGGTAGCGCTATTAATGGCCATGCGCTGTTATCTTGATTCTAGTACGAGTCTCTAGGGAATAGCCCAATCCCATAGTCACGGCCTCATGGTAACTCTTATATAGGTAAGTCCTCCAAGGGTACATGTGACCCGTATCTCGTGAGAATTCCCGCCTTGGCACTCATTCAGGGTTAAACCCTTCCTAACGTCACATTTTAGCACTATCACCATAGGGATGAGCATAAATATAGTGCTATGAGTCACGCATTGCAAGTTGTTCCTACCACAGTGAACCTTCTTCATGGGATCTCCAATCACAAAGGTTAGGTTACTCCTGGAGGTGACTCTCTTGTGGGCTTACTCATCCTCCTCGATGATAAATTTTGTCATTTTTAGACATATTTTCTAGTACCGACATTTTATGGTTTTTGATATTTTCACATTTCTCATGATATAATAAATTCTTGTGTTTTATGTTATTAGGATAACAATAATATGTCATATACAAAGTGCAACTTCTCATGCCAAAAAATTAATACCCCCACACTTTTAAGAATTTCTAGGTAAGTAGAATTTTCTCAATAATAAGATTGCCTTTGATAATATTATGAAAATTCTATAATATCATGAAAAGTTAGCACTCTTATATAGTTTTAGTTTCATTACTTGATTGAAATTGTTCCTCTAAATCTTAGTCAATTCTTAAAGAATTATGCACTTGATTTAAAGTTCTTTGTGTATGTCTTTAGACTATAGCTAAGTTCATACAAGAAGGTCAGAGAGGTTGAAGTTTATCCATCATGCATCTTAAAGTATTCACAAAATTAGGACCCTTTCTCTTTTACATAGTAAACCTTGAAATTCATGTAGTTATTTATTATAGGCATCCACCTATCAATAGAGCATCATTTATCCCATGTGTGGCCTCTAAAAGTTTACCAAAGTCCTTTAGCACTAGTGATATTTTGTTAAATATAATCTAGCTTATGGGAAAGAGCTCTTAGGATTCACTTATGAAAATGGAATTCAAATTGTTCTAATTTATTCTAAAGTTAATCAATACCTCTTTCGTTTTTGCCATTGTTAAACTTTTCGCATTAAATTTTAAGGTCTAACACTATTAATATCATCATGAGAAACCATTCTTACACTAAGAATTATGAAGGCAAAGAAATAACTGAAAATAAATAAATTATCAATATCACATATACACCGAGGAAAATAACGTTGCGAGCATACTCATCTTCAAACAAATATAAGGCAGTTACAAAGAATTTAAGATGATATTCAAACTTCAAAGAAGCATAAGTCGAATAGGTATATTAAAATGATTAGAAGTACTAACAAAATTTCCTAATGATTGTAAGCTAATCAAATTCCCTCCTCTTGGTTTTTTGACAGAAACTTTCTAGGAAATATTCAAACATATATATCACATAAACCATATCGGCTTTGATGCAATTTTCCTCTTAAGATAAATGTTACATGTAATTGCATTTCATCAATTGCAATAGTTCACATCTTTGATGCTTAGCATAAAGTTAAACAGGTTTAAGCTACAAAAATTTCATGTAAATGTAATTTCTATTCTCTTAGGACCATTAAGATCAATAAAGCACTAGAAAACTAAACAAAACAAGAAATTCCTACACTTAGCAAGAGGTACAGTAAGAATGATTCTCTCAAGTATTTCATACAGATTATATTTAAAGAGCAACTGGATCGTATCCAACCACATACCTTCAGCTTTGTCCACAACATTTCACTTTAAGTAGAATGCATGGGATCTCAGCTTCACCACCCAATATGATGTTTCAGACTTCTTAGTACACATTAAGACAAATGTCAAATAAACGACAAAAGGTTGTTTTGCCCAGTTATTGGATAAAGGAAGCTCTAAAACACCATAAGTGAAACATCAAGGATTTGGTCATAATATATATATGTATGGACTAGGATAACCATAAAATTTCAAATATCAAATACTTATTGAAATTTCAGGTTTCTCTAGCTAATTAGTGTGTATTCTACCACAACTCTTTTCTAGTACCCTACAATTCACTTTAAAAATTCTCACATGATTAGCACCATAATTGATATACATCAGCAAAATGTTCTATATTCACGATAAAACATCAGGAATAGTTTTCTTTGAGAACTATGTGTAAGACAATATTAATTACCACACAAAACCCCGATGGAAATCCAATTCAACAAGATGATACAAATCCAATTTAAAATTTTCAAAAACATAGACAGCCTTTTATATTCAAAGAAATAAAGAACTTCTGTCTCGAATCAAAGCAATTCAGAAAACTTTCCGAGAGGAATTATTCAGAAACTAGTGCAATAGAATCAACTAGTTTCGAAAGACAAAATTAAGTAACAAATCAGTTCTGAATGATATTAAATTGGTTTAGAATGAAACTAAGCTCTTGTCACACAAAATTGGTTCACAATATGAAACCTAAGATGAGCCAGTAAGCTTCATGAAACAATTAGGCAGCAAAGTAAATAATACTTTCCAATCAACAGAATGCAATTTAGACAAATTGATTGCATAAATGACAAAAGCAGAATATGTCCAATTGTATATTTAAGAACATAATGTAATTTCCAATTTCAAAACCAGAAAGAAAGTTAATTATAAACTTACTACTTTATCTAACTTACGGAACTATGATTAGTAAAATAACAAGGAAAATGATTCTAGCAAGTAACAAATTGAAATGATATCTAACAATATAATATTCACCAACTATATGCTACCCGCATAGGGAACTTTAGCGTGCATATTTCACTAACAAATCAGTAAGCAAGTAAACAAAAAATTAGATTTATGTTAGTATGAATTCAACGAATATTATTACACACACAACACGACTTTAGAACAGTGTCCTTGACACGACTCTCTTAGGCCAGCCTTTCTAACTTTTCCTTCTACCTTTATATTATTTTATTTGATTGAGATAATGTGTTTGATTTAATTAATTTTATGTTACACGAGTATCACACAAAGAACACAAAAATACTAATAAAATGTTAACAAAAATTCTAGTCCTGCTATGGAGTACACTGGACATCATAACAAATGGTGTCCAGTATTTAATGTGGCAATCCCTCATTGGACACATTGGAGGGAATTGGCTCAACACATCAAATGGGGAATTGCCACATTGTCTATTGAAAACTATAACATGGTGTCTAATAGACTCCATAGAACGTGTGTAACGAGTTCCGGTTAGTATGAACTTACGTTGCTAAAATACAATTCTAAACTTATAGACCTGAATCGAAAATACCTTTGTTTAAGAACAATTCTGCATCCAAAAAAAGAAAAAAGAAACAATTTGCAAAGCGATAAAGAAAAAATGAATGATTGACAGTAGATTTAAGTTTAGCGTTGTTCCATCAAACTTTAGAAGTTGTAAATACAACGTTAACAAACTCTCATGAATAAGTTCGTCTAGCTAGGGTTGAGTTATAAACTTTAAATTCTCATGAGTAGGTTCAACTAGCTAGGGTTGAGTTCTAAACTTTCAAATCGACATTCATGAATGATTTGTTTAAGAACATTTTTGGAAAAAGAAAAAGTTGTATCACATCACAAATGACATAACTCGGCCAACATGTTTGATGGTATTTAAGTGGACTTCTCGCACCCTTAATTGAGATAAGGGTAGACAAAATATCTTAAACCGAATCAACCAAACCAAAGCTGTTTCGGTTTTCTTGATGAAAGGCGAAACCGAAACCAAATACCATTTTAATTTGGTTTTGGAATTAAATCCGAAAACCGTTAAATTATATACACTTTTAGTTTTGAAACCATTTTTTTTAATTTAGTATTTTTTTTTTTAATAATATAGCTACCAATTTGTAGCTTTAGATCATATATTTGTAACTTTATAACCGGTTTTTCTAGTTTCAATATTTTTTATAGTAATTTGTTATCATATTTTTTTTTTAATTTTTTAAGTACAATTGGAAGAACTTCACGAGGGACATTAATATAAACCGGAACCCAGGTCTTTGACAAGGGTGCTCTTTACTACTCGAACTATCACCATTACCCAAATTTGTTATATCTTGATATATTTAACAAGGTACAACTAAATGAATATATAAAAATCAAACAAAAAAAACAGGAAATTAACCACAATCAAATGGAACTCAACCATTCTGTTTTTGAAATAAATAAGGACCAAACTGAAATCGCAACCCAGAGTTTCCATTTAGTCATGGTTCCTTCACTAGCCAAAACCAAAAGTCTATGTTTAGATTTAGGGTTTAATGATATAATAATCCCTTTGTAATGTTTAAAAAAAATGACCTAAACTCAACAGTAAGAGATGATAGCATGTGCAGCACCTCCAAAAGTCCAAACAAAGGCCATATTTTCATTTGGATTTGGATTTGGATTTGTCCTTAAATAAACCTTAAGAACATTAAGGTAGGTAGATTCATGTACCAAACAACTAAGCCTTAACCACGTTTGTTGAGTAGTGAAGATATTTTTCATTTGGATTTTCCTTAAGTTTAACTTGATTTACATTAAATTACATAAATTTATCCCAAATATTCTGAGTCTCATTAACAACGTCAGTGCCAACCTGTTTGCATGGCTCAATTGCAGAAGCAAAAAGCTGCTGCGCAGAATCATAGAACAAAAACTGAATACTCGATAACTGCTGTGTGGTCCGATCACCTGCGGTTAAAATGATGGGACTCCGGCAACACATTGCGGGAAATTCTTGAAGATAAAATAGGAAACAAGAAACGCGCGTTCCATACAACATATTCAACTCGACTTACCATATCTAGGAAATGAACAAAAGGGTCTAATGCACCTTGATATTTATTAAAAAAGTTCTGTACATTCCTAGGTTCAGTAGTTCTTGTTATTCCTTCTCAAGACAATGCATCAGAATTTTAGCACATATATATATATATTCTTAACAGTAAAAGGTTCTTCTACAAGGGAACAGAGCACCTAATACGACGATGCAGCCTGAGATTATTTTCAAAACCTACTATTTCTTACATATAAAGGGGAGGGATTTGCGCCAACTTGTCTTACCATTTCCATCAGGGATGGATTGGTAGGCCTCAATTGTTCTACATTTCAGTTTCTTCCATTCCCGACCTTGAAGCAGTCCTTGAACCATACCACATACCAAACAAGATTATATGACTGTACCATCATCAATTGTTGCCTTCTCCATTATGATAGTGATTCCTGACCGAATGTAGAACCCTTCTGATGGTCTATCAGCTTCTTGAACACCCTGCGGAAGAACAGAGGACCATGAGTGTTAATTTCGATTAAAATCCCGCATCTTTTGGACAATGAGATAGAAGAAATGAGGGCCTACGTCTTTATTCATGATAACCACGTCTTTTCCAATTTTCGCATTCTTGTCAATAATACAGTTCCTGCGGGAACATACAACTTCCACATTAGCATCCTGTTACTTAGTGTGTGTGTGTGTGTGTGTGTGTATAGAAAATATTAAAATTTCAATAGCCAATCCTGTAAACCTGATTTTCGTATTTCTTCCAATCCCCATAGGGACTTTCCCTTCTGCTAGAAGAGATGCAATTTCAGATTCTGTTTGGTAATAGTCCGCCCCCAACATTAGAGAATCCTATTAGAAAGGGAGTAGTTCTATCATCAAACATGTTTCAAAGTCCTCTCAATGAGGAAGTGGAGCAAAGAAAAGATATGATTAATCAACCTTCAACTCAACACCAGTGTCTAGTCGAGAGCGTTCACCGACTATGGAGTGTTCAATGATGCATTCTCGCAGGAAACAACCATGTGAGATTATTGCATCTTTAATCTGAAATTACACAATTGGATAGTCAAAACTTGGAGGCATGTTATAACATGGAATTTTTAGTACTACCAACTGTTATGGCTTACCTTGCACCTGTCCATCTTAGTTGGTGGCAGAAAACGTGGAGATGTATAGAAAGGAGTCTTTGGATCATAAAACTCAAATTTTGGAGGCTGCAAGGTAGAGAAAATTACTCACTTTCTGAAAATAAGCATCATTCAGTGATGGAAACCAATATTGGCCAAAGTGAGAAAGCTATAGGTGTTTCACGCGAGTGTAAAATACAGAGGATCTTAAATTGGAAATACTGTATAGCAAGGCATTCTAATATGTCAAAGGGAAGGAAATAAATAAATAAATAAAACTAGCTTAGAAATTTCAATAGGCATAAAGGATAATCAACCTCGTCTGCAAGAGCCAGATTTGCATCATAAAATGATTTTATTGTACCAATGTCTTCCCAGTAGTCTCTGAATATATAGGCCTGAAAACATAGCATGGATTCAGATAAGGCTTAGATGAATGGGAAACAGAAGGAAATTGAAATCGACTTACTATATGTGAAAAGAAATTTCGTCTTACCTGCATATTTTGCTCCTTCACAGCAGCGGGTATAATTTCTGATCCAAAGTCATTTGAAGTAGGGTATCTCCATCTTAGGAGCTTCAATAATACATCTGTCCTAAACGCATAGACTCCCATCGAAGCAATGTACGGAGATTGCACAGCATCCTGTGGAGACAATCCTATGATTGTGGTGTCTACTTGCTGCA
The DNA here is from genome assembly GCA_963692815.1 of Nyctanthes arbor-tristis. Taxonomy (NCBI): domain Eukaryota; kingdom Viridiplantae; phylum Streptophyta; class Magnoliopsida; order Lamiales; family Oleaceae; genus Nyctanthes; species Nyctanthes arbor-tristis. Next base: position 11,237 of record CAVNYN010218024.1, on the reverse strand, counting down.
GTGAAGTGAGAGAAACATCATCATTAAGATTCCGAATGTTAGTAACTTATGTTGTATTTCGCATAGTCCTGACCTCCCGCCATAATCCCGCCAGACGTATGGCAGGAGATCATTTTTAGCATTTCACATGTTCTTTTCTAATTGGTTCGTGTTCATACTTAAAAAGCTTGGAATACCATATGAAAAATGCCTTGTAATTTGAAAGAGGTTAAATAATAATATTATAAATAGTATATTTTTTGGAGAAGGAACGTCTACATACCATTGCTTTCAGGTCAGCGCCTTTGGGTTTTTCAGAAAATTGGGTTATCTGTCCTCGACTGTCAATCTTCACCACTCCAAAATCTGATGCCCGACTGAGAAGTAAGAATTGAGTTGCAATGAGAATAGTTTAAAAAGAGAAGAAATGTTAAAAGTCAGTTTACTTGCTTTAACTTCTTATGATCTTGAACAGAATAAATCAACGAATTTGTCAGTTTAAGAACTTTTAAAATGAATTCAAATTCTAGAAATGAATCCTTGAAGCTTTTAAACTGCATATCAAGAAACTAACATATATTGCACGTCTGGCATACAAAAACTGGGCAAGATCTGTATAATATCATATTATTACGAACAAAATTTTAGGAGCTTCTCTCTTTTTTCATTATTATTGTCCACCGCTTATCTCATCCTACTAAATATGCCATGAAAGTAATGAATTATCAGGTAAGAACCGGAAATTCAACTAACCTTTCACCTACTGGTGCAAGATGAAAGTGTAATGTCAGCATTTCGGTCAATATGGTTCTGTTTGATCATTACAAAGAGTTAGACGACTATATTACAGAACTCCGGAGTAACATCATCATACTAATAAAAGATGAATATACCTGCACAAAGTCCATATAGTCCATCCTGTAAAGATGATCTCCTGACAGTATCAATATGTTATCGATATCTTTTGCCTTAGCATCCTACAAGAATCAATTGAAATGCTAATGATGAAAATACTAATGATCAATTCAAGAATAGATGATACTCAAACATAAAGTACAGTGTCAAGTCGATCCTTGATTGTACTAATTATGGTAAAATCTCCAAATGCAAACCTCGAACAACCATATGAATCGCCTAACAGCATCAGCTGTTCCTTGGAACCAAAGCTTTCCCAGTTCTCCCATAGTTTGAGTTGCAGCCAACACCTGTATCACATGTAGAATTTGCATCAACCAAATAAAACCACATTAGATTAGATTATGTTCCACTCTACTTTCTATTGTATTGGTTCAGAATCTAAACTGAGTACTCACTTGACAAGCAATCATTACCAACATTATGGTCTGTTTATGCAACAAGTTTAGCTGATGCCATTATTAGTATTATTTCTATGAGGATTGGACTTCAAGTGATAATAATAAAAAAGAAAAAGGAGCTAAAATCTTTCTTTGTAAACAGTCTTAGCCCTGTCATGTAGCGATATATGCCTGTTTACACTTTCAGTGCATAAGTATCATTTTAGAGATCATTACCTCAACGTATCCGTCTCCAAAGCTGACACCATTTCCAGTATACGTCCGTGAAATGTGACGATTCAAAGAAGCAGAATTGAATTGGGTCAGTACAAAGATCTTGTTAATGCCACTGTTAATGCAATTGCTCATTGGGATGTCAATCAGCCTGTAGCATCCGCCTACCGGAACCTACATGTAGTGTAATACAAGAAAGTGAAATATTCATCAGAAAGGTGAGATTTGTTCAGTTTATTGATGTCCATTACTTTGTGGCTGGATCAAGATATGAAGAAAAGTGGTACTGGAATATTTTCCCCATACTTAAAGCATAAATGAAATGGAGCAGAAATGCAAAACGAAACAAGGCAACACATCCTCTTCAAACTCTTGGGTTAACATCCAAAATTTGTTGAGACTACACAGAATTCTCAATATGCGGTAGAGTCTAATTATTCTTCTCTTTGGATCACATCACCCAATCAAATACCTTACGAAAAATAAGCATACACAAAATTAGTCTGGAATAAAATTGATAGCTGGAGATTTACTTACTGCTGGAGTTGCAGTTCTGCTTGTAAGTGGAAACAGTTGAGCGCCTGCACCTCCTCCCAGAATGATTGCAGCAATATTCTTCGGATTCGCTCTCCGTCTCTCAAATCTTGGTGACGGCACTGTCTGTATTAACTCCAACAAACACATAATATCAGAATCATCTCATCATATTAAAGTATCAAAATCAGCACATATTAGTTCAGATCATTTATAAATACAATCAAAATCCCCCCATGTTTTCTAATTTCACTAAGCTCCCTTCTCATGGTTTCAAGACGAGGAAGCAAATTTTCATGATCACAGTTCCAAAAAGGTGGCAAACTTGGTACATAATTTACCACAAACGTATCCCAAGACAATGAATAAGGACAAATTTACATTGAAAGTTGAATCAAATAATGAGATTGCAAGAAAAGAAAAGAAATTTATCAACTGTGGGGTGGAATTACCAGAGTTTCTTTGTCATTTTCTCTAGTGAGGACAGAATAAGCAACCCCAGATTTGATCTTCTTCGCCTTCTTCTCGAGATTCAAGCTTTTCCCCAAATCACTGAACGCACCATTATTGTTTAAGCTCCCTCTGATTCTCTCACCCCAAAACCCAGTTTCTCCATGTCCATAACCACTTTTCCTCACCGCCGCCAAATGGGCTGTAGATTTCGGCGTTGCACAGCAAGTCTCCATCGCCGTTGTGTCACCAGCAAAAACTAATCAAGAATCCGCAATATTAGACACTGATTAACTGAAAGTCTGAAGATGAATGGGCCAGTAATTTCTCTAAACAATAGGATCAAGAAAATGTAGTCTAAGAAACAAGTAAAGTATAAATTACATAAAGAGGTACGTAAATTGAAATACAATGTCACAGATTGCCCAGAATCAAAGTTACTTATTTAATAATAATAATAATAATAAAAAAATAAAAATAGTATTAAAGAATCAATTTAAGGTACAACATGAAAACTTGTACCTTGTGGGATCTTATAAATTCTGATTGATAAAAATTCCTGATACTCGAGAAGAAAGAATCAAGATGTTTAATGAATAGGAAACATGAAAAGTTTGCCAAATGGGAACTCATATATATTCAAAAGCTGGCGGTGTATGCGCAATATTTCTCGGAGGAACGGATTCAGGGGGAGACGATGCATGGATCCATGATTTATTGGCCCGTGAGCTCTCACGGGAATCTGGCAAGTTATACAGGTAGCCAACTAGCACCTCACCGTGTAAAAGTCTAATCCCATTATTATCAAAGACTGCACAGGACTGATATACTTGTCTAATCTCGTTTCGTTCTGTATATAAAGATTAAAAAAAAAAAAAAAAATTAGCCTTCAGAATTTTACAAATTTTGTCCGTATATGTATCTTTTTCTAGTGTGATAGTTGGACTCTAAATTTAAAACTTGACTTTCAATTATGAGCAGCCAATTCACTTGAGCTCTGAGTTCAGACCTCCAATGATTTGACTACTCTTAAGAAGAGATCAAACTCCAAATTCAAAACTCAATATATTTCATTAATTGGATGGCTCTATCTCCAGTATGAGATATGGTGTTGAATTCATTGTTAGATCTTTGGAAAAATCAAGAAGAAACGCTCCAAGTGACGATAACATGTGTGAGTAGTGCAAGAAGCTGATACGTGCAGAGGGCTAAAGTTATTGATTATCGTCCACGTTTCAAGGATTATTCGAGATGTAGACAAACAAAGGGGTCCCAATAGAAACCGAATAGATGTCACCTTTTATTTGTAACTTACAATAAAGAAACAAAGAAACCGTAGTCTATACATGCATTATTATTATTATTATTATTATTATTATTATTATTATTGTTGTTGTTGTTATTATGACTGAATAAAAATCAAACTGCAATAAGCATTTGCGGCTGTCATTTGTTTATAGATATTAATTAATATTATTTCTTTATTAGAGATATATATATATATATATATAATTGTCAAGAAACACCTCCAACTTGACAATTTGCCCCAGTCTGGATCATTATCACTTACCACTTTTCTAGAGCTTTGGAATTTGTATTCTTTCCCTTGATTTTTTCTTGATCGGCCAATATTCAAGAAAATCAGTGGGATGTTTGCTAAACATTAATAGTGCCAAGCACATGCAATTTCTAATCAAATGTCAGATTTTTTTCGAGTCACGTGGTAATCTCAAAACTTTTGTGTAAAAAGGATAATGATGATAATAATAATAATAATAACAACAAAAATTGAACTGTCTTTTTAGACATTTAATTTTTTCCAACCATAAACGATGAATTAGATTAACGTCATCTATTTTGTAAAATATGAATAGAGGGGGAAGAGAAAGAAGACCAAAAATGATCTCCCATCATTATAATCGTGTCAGACACATTAAAAGGGGGTTTAATAACATATAAGTAGGTTGCCTAATAATCTGTCATTAGATGTGTATCAGACTCGAAATTGAGACTAAAAAAGCCCGTAAAAAATTAATAAGATGCATGGGAACCAACTTACAAAATGAACGCTCAAGAGACACTAACAAGTCATATTCAGTGGTGAGATGGACATGAACGGTATCCAAATAAAAATTTCAGTTTTTCCTTAATCATAATAAAAGATTGTTTGTACCTCGTATATGAATGTATGGGTTGTCCAGAGTTGGACAGTTGCACGAACGGTTAATATTGAAGCTGCAGACTATTGAGTCACGCCCTGTCCACATGATAATGTAATAAACTTACCTTCCAATATAAGTGGACCCCTTCTCAATAATTTATAGTCATCCTCTACTCATATCTCTAGTCTCCAAATTAATTATTATTAGTTGAATGAGTGTAAAGAGACATATTTATTTGATACATAAAAAAGTGATATTCTTTGTTAATTATAAATTGAATAATTATGGTCTTTTAAATTTACTATTTGTATATAAATAACTTATCTATATTTATCAATTAACTCATATCAGTTATTCGTATTAGATAAATATTGCCCTAAAATTACTCTTACTTAGTTCTTTAATCCATTTTAAACACATTTCTAAGCTAATTTACAAATTGTATAATTTGAGAAGCAAATTAAATCAATAAATCTTAAATTATTTTCAAACGTGTATATATATACACACACTATAGACCTCTGTTAATTATAATTTATGAGTCACTTCAAAAACTTATGGAAGTTTAGTTAAAATATTTCTACTCGTGTGGCATGTATAGATACATGTCCTATAGATTTAAAATATATATGATTTGAATCTGAAATACATGCGGCTTGTATCTGTATACGCCATATATGTAGGACGTTTTTAATAAAATTTTTGAAAAGTATTTGAAATTTTTCCTATAATTTATATATGATACACATTATTAACAGAAACTATATAATTGAAATCAGCAAGATTTTATTTTTACTTTCATTGTAGAGATATATGATATTATCTAATATAGTCTTTGTCAAGGGTCGTGAGTGGAGTTGTCTTCAGGCGCTATATAGATCATATGCTATAGCGTCATAACATATAGTACATCGGCTGCTAGATCACACTCAGTCGTGAAGGAGTTGTCTTCAGGTGCCATATGGACCATATGATATGTGTTGGGTTTGTTGCCAAAAATAATCCAAAATTGAAAAGGAAAAGGAAAGGGAAAGAAGAAGAATCCTAGGAGGAAAAGGAATCTAAATTATAGAATGATTGTCTTGTCTTCTAAGGAAACGGAGCTTATAAATAGAGATGTTTTCTTCTTCTTTAATACACAAGTAGTACAGGCGAGTTGAGGAAAAAATTGGTGCGTCTAGACTTTGAGAGTTTTCTTGTAACTCTTTGTGGTTTGTTCGAAGGGTAGAAAATTAGGTGTGGTAAAACTCATGGCGATTTTCTATGTGTAACTTGGGTCGGGTCAGAGAGTCTTGTGAAGAAAAAAAGTAGCCTAGTGTCTTAAAATTTCTTGTGTTGTTTGATGATTGGGCAAAGGGTAAAAATTGGTAAATGCGATAAAACTTGTTATATTTTTCTTGCAATACTTAGAGGATGGGTTTTGGCGAGTGAAAACTTTGTATGGTTGTAAGCGACTTTAATCATATAGTGAAAAGTTTTGACAGTCTGTTAAATCCATCTTCGTCTTTTATTTTTCTTATATCAATTAAATCCCTTGAACAACGGTCCTGCGGGCGTAATCTGGGAATTTGCATTAATTCCCAACAGTGGTATCGGAGAGTCAGATTTTGTTCGAGGCGGAGCAGAGGAAAGATATGACAAAGTACGAAGTTGTAATAATCAAGTTTGACTTGTGGATAGAACAAGTCTGGAATTTCTTAATTTTGGTTGGCCAATTTAAAGTTTTCAAAGGAAAACCTTCTCCTTGTTCTAACAAAGTTGCTGAAACCACTATGAGTGATAGTGATTGAGAATATTTATATTTGAAGACTGAAACCAGGATGTGTCTCCATCTAGTCAGAAATATTCTTGTAAATATTCATAGAATATTTTCTGTAGAGGAACTATAGCGTCAATTTGGAGAGGTGGATCTGGCAAGGGGTTCTTCAAATTTGTTGCACTTGGAAAAATTGTTTAGTTCTTTGCGAGTTTGTGCAGATATAAAAATTCTCAATAAAATCGTCTGGGGACTGGTGGTTGTTGTAACTTATTGGTGTTTTAGACTAGCTGATCACGTGAGAAAACATTGTCCAGGTGGAGCAGTTTCGGCTACTGTTCAGATTTGGACAATCCGACTCTCTTGGTGTGAAGGCGGTGGAGATGCTCTATGAAGTATGTGGATATATCATCATAGTGTGTCGTTAGATGCCATGGTAAAAGATGTGTGTTACTTCTAGCGGTTATATTTACATACAGCATTGGTTGGCGGTGATGCAGGGTGTGTTTGTAGTAATATCGATGGCTAATGAGCTCTCTGGAAAGCCAACGAGAGAGTTGCATAACAAATTTCAGCAGGTTTATTTTGACATTGAGCCGATAAAATGCTTGGAATTGTTGTTAATTTTAAGTGGTTATATATATTCATGTGATGGAGTATGGGATTGTCAAAGTGTGTCGATCTCTTGTATGGTAATTTCTCAAGTATTGTGTACAAGATTGGAGAAGATAAAGATTTTGGCTTAGTTTGATAAGGTGGAGATTGTTGGGTTTGTTGCCAAAAATAATCCAAAATTGAAAAGGAAAAGGAAAGGGAAAGAAGAAGAATCTTAGGAGGCAAGATCGAAATTATAGAAAGATTGTCTTGTCTTTAAAGGAAACAAAGCCTATAAATAGAGATATTTTCTTATTCTTTAATACACAAGTGGTACAAGCGAGTTAAGAAAAAAATTGGTGAGTCTAGCACCTTGAGAGTTTTCTTGTAACTCTTTGTGGTTTATTCGAAGAGTAGAAAATTAGATGTGGTAAAACTCGGGACGATTTTCTCGGTGTAACTTGGGTCGGGTCAGAGAGTCTCGTGAAGAAAAATAGTAGCCTAGTGTCTTCAAATTTCTTGTGTTGTTTGCTGGTTGGGCAAAGTGTAGAAATTGGTAGATGCGATAAAACTTGTTATATTTTTCTTGTAATACTTAGGGGATGAGTTTTGGCGAGTGAAAATTATGTATGGTTGTAAGAGACTTTAATCATATAATGGAAAGCTTTGACAGTCCGTTAAATTCATCTTCGTCTTTTATTTTTCTTTTCTCAATTAAATTCTTTGAACAATGGTCCTGCAAGCGTAATCAGAGAATTTATATTAATTTCCAACACTATAACGCTATATAGTTTATATGACGTGTATATAGACACTCTATATGAACACCACATGCACCATATGGATAAGTGTTGCATGTTTTAGGAACTCGGAAACAATTCTTGCGACTATATATACAAACGTGTCATTGTACATAGCACGTGAATCTGGTGAATATGGGTCATAATTACCAAAATCATTTTAAGAAACAAAGATAATGAAGGTGATTGGGGGAAATACAGATGAATGGCCCCGTCAAAAATTTAAAAAAAAAAAAAAAAAGAAATACAGATGAATGACCAATGAAGATTTTTTTTTTATTTTTTAGTTTAAAAATTTAAGAAAGGGCCGAGAGTTTGATAGCAATGTGTTCGTAGTTTTAGAAGGGAAAGCACTTATTCTGTACACAAGTCTTTGGCCAACTAAAGATTTTTTTTTTTTATTTTTGATCGTACGCGTGTCAACAACAAAATTTTTAAGGATATGCACTAGGGAGAGTGAACCTCTCCATAGCAGGATTGGTGTCAACAACTTGAAACTAAAATCTCAAATGTCACCTTCAACTTAGAGAAAATAATGCTAAGCATGAGTTGAATGAATACTTTCCTATATTTGTCAATGATTTTCTCCCCTTCCTGTTATGAATGACAACCGGACAGGGTCAGTTTTGCCTTTCCCACACCTCACCCTGAACGCCGCTTGAATTGGGGCGGGTTCGGGGTACTTTAGGGGGGAGGGAAAAATCTCCATAACCCATCCTATTTTCGAATTTCTTTTTTCTTTTAAACAAGTCATGTGTTAGTTTAAGTGGGAAAGGTTTGGGAATTGAGATTTCCCACGAAAGGTTACAGGTTAGCCATGGCAATGCTAATTGCTTGTTTGTGTGTGTGTTTTTTTTAATTAAATAATAATAAATTATTTTTAATAAAACGGGTTTCGAGGAGAGCAAGCAAATCATGTCCCCCGTCCCCGCCAAGCATTCGGGGCGAGTTGCCCCATTTCTCAATGGAGTGGCAAATCCATTTGGGGTGGGACTCCATAGGTTTCGAGTTTTCAGATTTACTTTATCATCTCTACTTTCTGCATACTAGAAATTCTCAAACACCTATAATGTGTATTGTAAAAGATATCATCCTCTAATAATATATATATATATATCACTAGTTGTCCCATGTTTTAAAATTTTTTAAATAAATGGACATTTGGCATAATAGCATTAGAAGGTAGAATTTTTGCAATATCTAGTATAGGTAGGTGATCATTCTTGTCCAACATACACACATACAAAGACAAAAACAAAGAGCGTGTTTAATGTTGGAAGAAAAAGCTAAAGGAAAAAACTTAATTATTTCCAAATAAACGCGTAGGCAACAAATTTAAATTGGACACGTGTTGATATTCCATTGGTTTGCATGTATATTTGTGGGTCAAGGGAAAATGGTGGAAATGAGTAAATGATTTAGACCCTAATCTATCCAATTCCCCCTAAATTTGATATAGCACCACCCATATGATTCGACCATGGGCTTATGGCACCATATGTAAATGAAACCATTATTAAATTCTTTCATGTGGTGGTGTAGTTGTCTTGCGCTAAACGTATGGCGCACGACAATTCATCCTCAATATAAGTAACTTGATTCGCCTTGAATAATAATATTAAATAGCATTACTCTTATTCACCCTTTCTTCTCCCAATAGATTTGGTTTTACAGGGTTCCACCCTATATTAAAAGTGCTCTACAGACGTGTGCTCTTCCGATCGGTAATGTTCAAGCACTTTTCGAAAGTTTTGTCACAAAACCTCCTATCTCATGTGGCATATGTTGATGCATGCCACATGGACTTGAAATAAACGTACATCAATGCATGTCACATCGCGTAGGAGGTTTTATAACAAAACTTTCAAAAGGTGCTTGAATATTTTCATCAATTTTAAACTAAAACGCTTTTAGGGGGGAATGTGATAGAACTCATAACGACATTTTTGTTTCAAAAAGAAAAAAAAAAAGAGGGAAATGAAAACATAAAACAACTTTAAAAAAAACAAAAACAAAAACAAAATTATTTTTTAAAATTATTCTCAAAAACATAAAACTAAAAATAAATTGAAAACAAAGAATTAAAGCCCAAAATAACGGAACCTAACTCACAAAACAGTCAACTAACACAAGAACAATGGTTGCCATTTTAGGCAACCAGCATGTGACATTTCACGTGATTTGGTGAAGAATCAACCACAACGGACCACACTCTTCACATCACTCTGATTTCTTCCCCTTGTCTTTTATTATTGTTCTTTTTCTCCTTTCCTTCACCCAGTCCTTATGTCCACCAGATGCTCCCGTCAGAGGATCCCGTCACACGCACATATGACAAGAGATTAGTAGGACAACTGTTTGAGCCTCCACATAAAGAGCCCACTATCAATGACGGAGCTAGACCTTTTCTTTGAGTATGCACAATAAAAAAATTTAGAGAAACACGTATGTAAGACACATTTTACATGCAAAGTAACTAGCAAAGTCATTACTAGAAAAGAAAGCAACATCCCAACACCATACCGTTTTACAGCTTCTTTAGTGAATTTGGGGGCTGGAAAAAAGGAGTAAAATATATGCCACAATCAATTCATCTATTAAGTTACCAACTATCTCGATTGAAGAAAAAGAAAAATGGATGACAAAAAAGGGGGGGGGGACAGAAAGGTCAGGTTAGGAAGTTTTACTGTTTTACATAATAATTACATTGAATTTGAATGTTCATCTATTATTCTATCTCAATTTTCAAGTTCTTGACAGTGGTGAGCGGACAAATTATTTAAATTGGTATCTTGGCATATAAAAATCTCAGTAATAGCAAAGTATTAAGTATTCATCAGAAAAATCTTTAATGCTGAAAATCGACACCGAAAAGTTACAAAAAATCTCAAAAAAACATATTAAAAGCTGGAAAGTTGGAAGCCAATAGTGAATGGTGACCAAGTGTGGGAGGAATTACAGGTAATATGGGAGAAAGGAGTAGTAACCGGGAGCCAAAAAGTCGTTTATCTATGTGAAAGAATAGCAAATTAGCAATGGTATTTGGAAGGGAGAAGAGCTTTGATTTTTGATTTTGGGAATTAAGAAAAATAGAAATTACCAAATTCAATTCAAAGATTTTACTCCAGCAAATCCAAGTAACCCACAGAATAAAACCAAAAAAAGGCAATGAAATCTTGAAGAAACATCACCGTAGAGAGGCTGAGGCAGAACTGGGAACTCCGTCGGAATTCCAATTGGACTGTCAAAATCCGAAGAATTCTTTGCTGCCGCCTGCCGGCCTCACCGGTGGCCGGCGAGACCAGAGATGGGGTGAGTCTCCGGTGAGCAGTGATTAGTGTGAGGGAGTCGTCCAGCCGATGCGTTGGAAGTTTTTGGGGTTTTGGGTTTTTCCTTTCTTTTTTTTTGGTTTTTTTATTTCTTTTTTTTTTTT
>CAVNYN010218023.1:0-57500 GCA_963692815.1 Nyctanthes arbor-tristis | reverse complement strand
AGTTCGTTATTTTGTGTTACGGCTCATTGTGTTTTGTGTAGATTATGTTTGAGTTTGACAACAATTTAATTTAAACTAGTCTAAAGTTAAATTTCACTTAAATTTTTGACGTGTGACTATCGTTTTATTAGTTTATTTTAAAAAAATAGTAAAAAAGGTCGCCTTTCGTGATTCTGTGGATAAAAAATTACCACACAATCTTTTTTGTTTTTGGCAACAACGAATTATGTTTGTAAATTCCCACATAATTATCAAACTTGATTGTAATTGTGTTTGGCAACAATTACTTTTTCTTCTCTTTTCCCCGCTCTTTTGTAAGTAACGAACTTATGTGGATAAGAAAATTACTTAGTAATCTGGAAATAGTATTGTTTCTGGAACTAGAATTTGTACCCTGTTTGCCTCTATAATTGTAAGTACTCCCACCGTCCCCCAAAAGTAGATTTATTCTCATTTTCACACAAACTAAGAACAGTGTAATTAATATTATTACAAAATAGAGAATTATATTTGCACGACATTTTTTATGTAGTGCACCATGTTTTAATTGCATATGAAGTTCCTAATGCTTACCACTATTACAAATGTACCCTTAATTTTTATTCAGTCAATTATTATCTTTTACCGTCTATTAGAGCAAGATTAATACAGGGGTTGAGTTTTTTCCCCCAACAAACTCAAATAGTATATAAGATTTGGGGGGGAATCTTATTTTTAGGGTAGAAATGGGTAAATAAGCGGCTAAATTTAGCCTCTCGTCCACTCATTAGCCCCTTCTTTCTTGTCTTATAAATTTATATCCAAATTAATTAAATTGTGACATGTGTCCAATATGTAGTTCCCCCCTTAGTTTTTCTAGTCTTATCCACCCACTCACTGTGGGCGAGATTACACCATCCAATTCTGACGTGTCACACACATAACTGACACACATGGCGGGTCATGTGTGCGCCACGTCCGGTCATGTATGCATCACGTCAGAAATGGTCAGTGTAACTCTACCCATAATGGGTGGGTGAACAAAATCATTAGTTTTTCCCTTTTACATTATGGCTAATTATATTGACACCACGTTTTTTTATAACCACACCACAATATTAATTGTATAATTTGTCCTTAACTTCTACTATTTATTGATTTATGTCTCTAACTTTTCAAATCAAATTTCATTCTCGATCTATTATTCATTGGCGTGTTTTGTATCCAATCAAGGTTCCATTCAAAAGTTTTGAAGGAAAAGTCATTAAATATTTTAGATAAGTCAAAAAATAAATAATATTTAAGTGCAATTATATATATATATATATATATATATATTTCCCTCAATTGAACGTTTGCCGACAACGAAACTTGGATGAAAATTATTATTATTTGATGCAAGAACTACTAATTAATTAAATATTATTAAAAAGATACGAGATAATAATTATAGATATATATAAATGCAATGATACATAAAGTTTATGGACTATTAATATAAATAAATGTGTTGTGTTTATAAAAAAAATGTGGTGTCAATATATTTACACTTACATTATTTAGAAATAGGTTTTTTCCGCTTAGATTTTTCCCCTACATTAATCTTACTTTTACTAATAAATTTTGCATATCCGATAGTTCTTGTCTAAGAATTTCTTTATCCCATTGTGTATAAAAAATATATATATAAACTATAAAAAAATTTATATAATATAAAAAGTAACTAATAATGGCAAAATTTTGTCATGATATTAAATTAAATCATGATAATATAATATTTGGATATAAATCATAATAGATTCTCACTCATACATTACATGGAAGAATATATATATAATTATTTAAAAAATAAATAATATAAAATTTTATAAGCATTTTTTTCCGTATGGTGAAGTTTTATAAAGTTACGTTACTTACCTGATATAAGGAATAATTAATTTTAATATCAACAAATAATAATGAAATTTTATTTATCGTGTTAATGTGACTATTATTTACATTAAATTTTAACCCGATTGTTATCATTAATGTAAATAAACATTATTTTATTTTTTAGCACTATTTTAGTTAAATGACACCGTAAGAAATAATTGTTAGTTTGGCATTTACTCTGATAATATTTTTTATTCGAAACCAATAAAGTAAAACAACAGGAGGATAATATAAATTAAAATACATAAAAGCAGTTATATATTTTTTATGGAAAAGTAGTCGTAAATATTAATACTCATGCGAGGAAAAATTAAGAAAAAGATTACAATTATAATTTTCAGTTAACTTAAACTAACAATATATATATGTTTAATTTCAATTAATTATAAATTATCAATTTGTGGTTCAAATTGCGTTCTAATGGTTAATATGCTTGTATTTTGGGCTGGAGATCCTGAGTTCGAACCATACATATCTCTTTCCAAATTTCCCTCCCCCCATATCTCTTTATATGTAAAAAAAAAAAAAAAAAAAAAGCAAGCCTGGACATACAAATTTCAAGCATGTGGATTTGTTAGACAATTAGACAATTAAATTTATCTATAATTTAAGCAATAGAATGATGAAAATTATCTATTAGTTATTAAATTGAATTGTGAATATCATTTATTATAATATTCTGTCATTTTATTTATGAAATTAATTTCATATTGTCACAATTAACCAAAACATTACCCCCAAAAAAATTATGGCTTTATTTGATTAAGAATGAAATTAATTTAATATTGTCACAATTAACAAAAAAGAATAGTTTGCGAAAAAAAAATTATGCCTCGATTTGAGTAAGAAACAGAAAAAAAAAGAGAGAAATGCTTCAACTTAATTATCTATTGACTTAAAAGGTATGAAATTAAAATATATCATAGATGTCAAATCAAAATTCTAGAGTCAATTAAATAAAATTAATATAGCGTCATACATATGGCACAGTTTGTCACCATATGGCCTATGTGGGGTGGGGCTATATGGTATTATAACGTATCATATGTATGGTGTCAGAACGGGACTAGTCAATTGAAGTTTAGATATTTATGTTTCTATTTGTGAAATAAAATAAAAATACACCAAGCGAAAACATAAGTGCTAGGCTATTCATATACTAAAACATGTAAGCGAAATTGATTTAAATTCAAAAAAGACTTTCTAAGTAGAAAAAAAAATGTTAAGATGACGTGCAAGATTAGATAAATGGATAAGGCAGAAGAGAATAATAAAATTTTGAAAATTAGAGAATACCACTCAAATTACCCCAATAGGAACTAAAATCTCGAAAAAGCCCCTATCTTGAACTTTTGGCAGGAAAATTACGGTACAAAGATACTGCATACTAATTTCTTTTAATATATATACACACACAGAGAAAGAGAGAGAGAGAAATAAAAATGCTATAAAAAAGTTGAGGACAAAATTAATTACAATATTAAAAAGGATGAAGACCTTTTAATTGCACCAAACAGATTTTTGTGCTACGAATATAATTAGCTTTAGAATTATGTGCATTTTCCTAATATATTTTAGTAATAAAACTAATAATGCGCCTTAGCATGTGATTAGTTGACTAGAGAAATATGTTCAGGTGGTAAACATTTAATTTTTCTATGGTTTCCATTGGACATTATTTATAGAGTCCAATGTATTATGTGGCAAGTGTCCAGTAGAGACATTAGGGGGAATGAGGTCATTATTTTCTAATCTTTCCAATAAACACTTGCCAGATAATATATTAAACTCCATAAAATTGTTTCGAATTGACACTATAGAATATACCAGTAATCATTAATGTTGGGCATAGAATACGGGAAACTGAAAATCCGACCCATCCGACCTGACCCGGGTCAGGTCTGTTCGGGTAATATAGGAGACGGGTCAGGTTGTGGATTATAAAATAAGAACCCAACTCAGGTCGAGTCGGGTTATGGGTTGGATTCTTCTAACCCGTCAAACCCAGGTAACCCGACCCCGTAAGAACCGAGTCAGGTTGAACCCGATTTTCCTTTTTTCCCCCTTAAAATTCATAAGCCAACTACACGAAGAGAGACACAAGGTTAAGGCCTAAAACCTAAAACCTCTAAAAATCTCCAAATTTCCCAAATTGTAAATCATATTTCCAAATCTTGCAAATGGAATTTCAAATTTCTCACCCTCAAAACTAAGGTTAAGGCCTCACTCACTCATCTCTCTCCCCTCTCGCTTATGACTTGACGAACCTAGATCCGTATTGCCAATTGATCGTCACCGCTGCTGCTCTTCCTCTAGTCCGCCACCGCCGCCACCGCCACTGCCACCGTGACTTTGAGATACCGCTGCAGCCTGTAGATCTTCGTTTTTCCTTTTTTTTTTAATTTTTTCAGCTCAATATTATACACAACTGGTAGGATGGTGTTATGGAATTTTAGCCTCTTGCTGAAGAGACTAAAATTTGGTGAAGAAACCAAAATTTGATTGAAGATTTAGATGATAGATTAATGAAAGTAGTGTAGTTGGCTTAGATTTGTGTTGATGAATACACTACCTTCGAACAGAAGAAGAATGGGAATGAATAATGGGCCAGTTTTTTATTATTTATTTTTTTACATCATGGGCCGATTTTTCAATTTGGGCCCTTTTAGCGGGCCTAAATAAAGAACCCGAGTCAACTCCAGTCGGCCAAGTGGATCGGCTTGGTTCTAACATTAATAACCCAACTCATTGGGTTCAGGTTGGGGTCAAACCCAACCAACCCAACCCGTTACCCAGCCGTAGTAATCCGGGGGGTCGTATCTACAATTTTCAAGTGGTGAAGCAGTTTTCTTCACCGCAAGTGTTGGCTTAGCTTGCATTTAATGTTATACAACTGCAAGGATTCGTCAAATGCGATCATCTAAAAATTTTTAGATAAGCCTTACGTCTAAGAAAGTATAGTAGAGGGTGGTAAAATAAGTAAATACATAATAATTAGGAATAAACTTGACCATTTAAAAAGCTTGCGCAAGTCAATTGGCATTCGTGTCGTCATATCCCTTGAGAGAGAAATAGGATAGCCCACTGCTAGCAGCACATGCTAGCAATTTACTATTTCCGTCCCATAAAGATAGTCTAATTTCAATTTTCACAAATATTAAGAAAAGTGCAATTAATAATGCTAAAAAGATAAAATTTAATATCATTTCTCTAATACCCTTCTATTTGTTAAATATTCCACTTTAAAGAATATAGTATTTTATTGATTACAATACACATTAAATAAGAGTATGAAAGAAAATTAATGTCCCAACTACTTTTCTAATAGGGAGGTGGACTATATTTTGAGACAGATGAAAAAGAAAAATTAGACTATCTTTGTGAGATAGAGGTAGTAGACTATAATGTAACATGGACTGAGAGAGTACCTTTGTTCTTAGCTTTCTGTTTCAGTAGGAGCACCACGAATGAATAAAAAGTCCAATTTCAAAAAAAAAAATTCTAAATTCAATATAAACGGATAGAAAGTAATACTCGATCACTAGATGTCTATAACAATCTATTATTTGCATACTGAGTAATGATAAACTTCTATATTAGTTTACTAATTAGTTCACGAGTGTATTAACAAGAACGGTAAAACTGTCAATTAAGACATTTAAATAATTTAAGCTTTAAATATTTTAGGGTTACAATTGTAAACCAATAAATTAATTGGTAAACTAACGGGGAAGTGTAGCATTATAATTGAAGTTTTTCATTTGATAATTATAATAGAAGTTTTTTCCCTTTATATGCACACACCTTTATCTTGCAGTATCCCTTCCTATAAAAACAGATACCTCATATATATATATATATATATATATATATATAGATAATCATATCATATCATAGTATATCATCATATATGATATATAATACAAGAGTTTTCAATTCGATTTGGATTCTCGATTGTTATTTTCCGGTCCATAATTTTGCTGACCTCATCATGATGTTGCACAATGATTTGGGCCAGATTACTACATCGGCAGATGATGGCCCAGTTGGTTTTATTTTTTATTTTATTTTTTTATTTTATTTATTTAATTTATGAAAGCACAGTAATTCTCATAATAATGAATAGGTGAAATTAATGCTCCGTAAATTGTCTCAAAGACTTGTCTCAAAGGCGAACTACTAAAATATTACTAGAAAAGTCATGAAATTCTTCTTTGCCCTTAAAGACACACCTTTCCCAAGAATGACTATGCTTTCATGTATTTTTTCCTTATCCCTTCATTCTTCAATCTTCCTATAATTTTCAAAATTCATTCCATAATTCGTTCTCTTCTAAAATCACAAAATTTCGTAATTTTCAAATTTTCATTTCTTAGAGTCCTTGAATATATGGAAACCAAACCCAAAAAATGTCACTTTTCTATTATTATTACTGTTTATATTATTATTTTTTTGAAGGAAATTTATATTATTATTTATTATTTATTATTATATAGCGTCGTAGATTGTATGAAAATCATAAAATTGAATTAAATTTTCCGAAATCGTGATAGTTTATGTAACACTTTTATGTATTGTACGGATGTAGAGATTATATATATATATCTGTGGATTGTGACGTCGTTGTTACAGGGCACAGAGTATTACGTTTTAAGTATTGTTCTTTACTATTGTCCCAATTGGATAAACTTTTTAAAATTATTGTCTACAAAATTTTACATTGCTGCTTGGTACGAATAAAACTCTAGATCTGTAAATAAAAAATATTTTTTTGTTAAAGAAATTAAAACTCAGCCACTGCTGATCTCTATAATCGGGTTTCTTAATAAAAGTCTTTCAAATATAGAACAATTTGGAATTAGTGTAGTTTTGTTAATATATAAGTTTTGTCAACGTAAAGTTAACTTATTAATCTAGATAATGTAAAAAAGGAAACATCTATATTAAAATGAAATAAAAAATTTTGGAAAACTTATAAGCCTCATTTTCAAGTTTTAAAATTTAAACTTTTCTTATTTAGATATTCATCATGAGTTTTCAATAATTTTTATTAGTTTATTAGTTTTTTATATTCCTTTATTATTTTAGTTTGTTCATTTCTATTTTTTTAAACATTTATATATAATTATGAGTTTTTAGAATTTTTTTACTAGTTTTTTCATAATTTTTTATTGGTTATAGTCATGAAATAATATGGCAATTAGCAAAAAAGTGATGATTTGACATATTAAACGCTTGACATTGTCAAAAAGTATGTCTTGAGATGACATTATCTATGACAATGTTAAATATTAATTTATCCAATTAAAAGATTTCCCTCTCTCTCTCTGTTTTTTTTTTTCAAAATCCCTAATAATATAACTTACCAAATATACAATATTGACATTGTTGCATTGGAGGATTTTTGAATATAATCATATCATATCATATATAATACAAGAGTTTTCAATTGTATTCCGATCTCTCAATTCCAATTTTCCCGCCATAATTTTGCTCACAACATTATGATGTTGCATAATTTTTCAAAATTCATTCCATAATTCCTCCCCTTCTAAAATCACAAAATTTTATTTTTAATTTTCAAATTTTCCTTTTTTAGAATCATCGAATCTATGGAAACTAAACCCCAAAAAATATCACTTTTCTATTATTACAATATATATTATTATTTATTATTTACGGTCGTAAATTGCATGAAAATCATAAAGTTGAATTAAATTTTCTTGAAATCATAACAGTTTATATAATACTTTTATGTATTGTATGAGCGTAGTGATTATATATATTTGGGTATCGTGATGCAGATGTTACAGAGCACGGGGCATTACGTTTTAACTATTATTTTTTTACTGTTGTTCGAATTGGATAAACTTATTTAAATTATTGCCTACAAAAATTTTACGTAGCTACTTGCTATGCATAAAACTCTAGATCTGTAAATAAAAAAATCCATTTTTCTGTTAGAGAAATTATAACCCAGCCACTATTGATCTGTATGATCGGGTTTCTTAATAAAAGTTTTCTGAATATAGAAGAATTTGGAGTTAGTGTAATTTTATCAATATACAAGTTTTGTCAACGGAAAGTTAACTCACTAACCTAGATAATACAAAAAAAATGAAAGTCCTTCATTAAAAGGAAATTTAAAAAAAAAATTTGAAAAACTTATAAGGTTCATTTTTTAGTTCTAAAAATTAAACTTTTCTTATTTGGATATTCATTAAGAGTTTTCAATAATTTATATTAGTTTATTAGTTTTTTATATTTCTTTTTTTAATTTGCTCATTTCTTTCGTTTTTTTGTCAGTATTTATAAATAATTATGAGTTTTTATAATTTTTTATCATCCGCTACCGATGTAAATTTGACGGCAAGTAACTGTTCAATTTCTTTTGAATTGGTATTTTTTTAAGAATTATTCTTCCTGCTACTGAATTATTTGAAAATAAAGGCATTATAAACTAATTGTCTGGTATTATCTCTATTTATTTATTTCTTTATTTATTTATGATTTATCTTTATTTGATTTTCAAAATTTTCTTTTCAGAGTTCTTGATAATATGGAAATTAAAATTTATTTTAAAATAGCTTATATTATAAATAGAAACTTAGACCATAATAACTTAGAGAAAATCAACTGATTTATTTTCTTTTTTTTTTGCAATAAAAATCGATTTATCTGCATCGCACCAATAGTTAAAGACACATATAATATAATTCTATAATAATATATGATTAAATTTTATTTTCTTAAAATCGATGATCTAACTTGAAAATTTTTGTGAGTATTTTTTAAATCTTTGCTTTTATATCATTATGTTGCAACAATTAGGTTGTAGAGGATGAAAAAAATTATTTTCTTAGTATTTTTTCTCTATAGTTGCGAAGCTTTCAAAATATCGACTGAATTCATGTTGTTATTTCATTTGATTTAACTATTATATTGTGACTCTTTATTTTTTTTGCAATTTATGTAATGAATTTTTTTAAATAAAATATTAGGAATTTATCTCACCATGCAACGTACCGTTTGAATATTAATTTATCGATATTTTAATTTGATGAAGATAATAATGCATTTTAGAGAAAATTTTGTGAACAAAGAGATATGAAATCCACAAGAACAAAAGGAACTATACAAAATAATTACTCCTTCCATTCTGATTATCTAATCTTATCAAAAGGAACTTTTTTAAAATGTAACAAATATGGTCTCCATTTATATTAAAAGTCTAAGATCCCGTGTATTTCTTTAAAAATATATCCTTATTTAATATTTTAATTATAACTATCAATTTTGAATTCTGCTCATTAAAAGGGTACGTCAAGAGGGTACTTTCTCATGAGTATCAAAATTTTTATCTGAACAGGTATCCAGTGAATACGGGTATGTATATACCTGATATGTATTATTAGACTATTAACTAATAATATAAAATAAGTTAGATGGTTTGAAAGTGAAATATGACAAATCATTAATCGAGTATATAAGAGGGTAACTATTAATATAGTATCAAAATTATATATTTATTGTTTTGTTATGCAAATCCGATAACAGGTCTTTGTCCAATATTTTATAGGACGAGTCAAGATAGGTCGGGTCATAGGGTGGGGTGGAACGCCACCATGACCCATGAAAGGACTCATAAATTTTTTTCTCTTTCAATTAATGTTATATGCAACGCATTTTTAATTGATGAACGTAGAATAAATCAAAACCTTTATTTAGAATTTTAAAGTTTCCAATATTAACTAATATAATAACATGATTCTTTCAATTCGATAGAAAAATCCTTTCAAAAAATAAAATAATAACAAATAAAAATAAATTGCCACAATTTTATAAGTCGATTGGTCAAATTGCCGTATCTAATCATTTCTACACATTTTTAGAATTAAATTTATTTAAAAAAAGAAAGAAAATGCTTTCTGGATCACGGGTCTATGGGGCGGGTCCAACCTGACCCACACCCACCCTGAACCCACTGTGGGTAGGCAATATTGCTTCATACCTATCTTTTTATTCTGATTAGGCGTGGCGGGTCAATCATATTAGGAGCAGATCCCTACAAGTTCATAGGTTGATGTTTCAAATTATCATCCCTAATTACTTGACTACTAATTATTATAACTTTATATAGGTTGGACATGTGAATTTACACGACGTATTTGGAGGAGACCAAAATTATGAACTCAAGTGTTTTACTATAAATATCCCATAGTGAATTGTAATTCTCATATCAATTCGTAATTTTATACAATACAATTAGTATATTGTACTTAGTTTATGATATAATGTCCACACTCATACGTTAATTTTGATATAACCGTACATATAACTCTGCTCGTGCAACGCACGAGTGAAAAATCTAGTGTTAATATTCTTTGGCACATATACATATAAGATATTTCATCTTGACTTTGCATTGGAGATGCTCTAAGAGTGAAGAATGGGTCCCATCGCCGTCCATTTTTCTTCCAAAATTGCCCTTCCAAGTCATTTTTCCTCATTTATTTACTACAAAAGATTTCTCTAGAATCTCCTCCGCCCGAACTGCAACCTCTACTGTTTCTTTCTTCTACACTTTCCATAGATGCTCCTTAGGTTGGAAAATCGTCTATTTTTCTCTCTCACTTAACCGAGTTCATCGTTTTTGTTTGGTTTTCCGTTCTTTTTCCAATTTTTTGGAGTTATGGTGGTGGGTTAAATTGGGTTGTTTGGACTCGACCGTGGCTGCTTCGTGGCAGTCCGTCTTCTTCCCTTTATTGGAAAAGTACAAGGTGTAGTATTAATGTTTTTATTTCGTGTTTCTGTCGAACCCTTTAGTTGCTATAATAATTTTCGCAGATTTAAGGATTTTTCTGTTTCTCCATTACAAGCTCAGTGTTTAGCTGATTTTGTCTTGAAGGTAAGTTTTTTCTCTTATGGTTTGTTTGCTGGATGTGCAATTAGATTCTTTAATCTTCTCTTGTTTCAATTCTTCTCCAATTCTAATTATTCTCTATGCTTTTCTTTGGATTATATATTTGTTTCCTCTTCATTCTCGTTTTATGCTTTTGTTAGAGCATCTCCAAGGGGTTTCCCCTAAATATAGGGGAAACCCCTTTCCTAAATATAGGTAAGTTTTAATTGTTGTTCTCCAATGGTTTCCCCTATAGTTAGGGAAATCTATTTGCTTTTTATTTTCCATTTCTTTTAATTGAGTAATAATAGGAATAATATTTTTATTTAATTAAAATCATTCTTAATTTGTATAATAATTATAATTAGTCAAGGTTAAATAATTTATATCTTAAAAGAAGCCAAATAAAGAATATCGCTACGCATAAAAGAAAATCTAAATTATTAAATAACTTATTTTGAAAAATGATGCGAGAATCGATTAACATTAAAAACAATATGCAATGATACATTAAAAACGATAAACAACAACTAGCAATGATACATGAAAAACGACAAATACTCAAGTTAACCCGTTAATATACATAAACTTAATTGTCACAATTACTATATTGCTTCTACAAATGTTCAATTAATGCATCATGGAGTGCATAACGTGCTGTGGTATGCCTAATTTGCAGATGACGCTCAAGAAACCTTTGGAACCAAGCTTCTTCGTCATGCGCCACCTCAACCTCCGGTGCTGGGGCTTCTTTACACTCATGGATTGGGGCATCAAGATCATGCTCATCCTCGACAATCATATTATGCAAGATAATAGAAGTAGTCATTATATTTTTTAATACATGTTTGTCCCAAAAGCGTGTAGGTCCTGCTATAATAGCAAATCTTGGTTGTAAAACGCCAAATGTATGTTATACATCTTTCCTACAGCTTTCTTGTTTAGTGGCAAATAGTTTCTTTTGTCGCTCTTCCGATCTCGTGAATTGTCTGCGCTATAGTTGACCACTTTGGGTATATACTATTAGCTAAGTAATAACCCATGTCATATTCTTTTCCTTGAATGGCATAATGAGTTGGAGGCGTTTTGCCCTGAGCAAGATCGAAAAAAAGATGAGACATTTCCAAGATCGGAAGAGCATTATATCATCCGGGAAATCCAAAGTGAGCACGCCATATCCATAGATCATAGTCAATTACAGCCTCTAATATAATAGTCAAGTTTCCACTACGATCTGCTCTTCCGATCTTGCCTAAGCAGTTGGACAATTCTTCCACTTCCAGTACATACAATCTAGGCTAACCAACATTCCAGAAAACCCCTTTGTTCACCGATATACAGTAATCTAGTAACATCTTTAGAATTTGGTGATCTAAGGTACTCGAGACCTAAGATCTCTATGACAGATCGACAAAGTCGCTTTATACTCTCAATTGCAGTAGATTCTCTAATTTTAATGTATTCATCAGTCGCATCTATAGCTAGTTGTCGAAATACAGCAGTTATTTTTTGAAAGGGAGACAAACCTAACTTACCTATTGCGTCCCTCTTTTGTGTAAAGTAATTGTCGTGAACTTACATGGCCTGAACTATTCGTGTTAATAGACTTCGCGACATACAAAACCAATGCCGAAACATCTCATCGTTAAATCATGGAAACTCAGCAAAATAGTCATTGAATAAGTTACAATCTGCAGCTTCTAGCCCACGGTTGATAACTTCATGACCTAAGACTGAGCCTTACCTTGGCATGACATTATGCTGTTGGTTACTATAATGCACCAGGAGAAGATTGTTATTTCTCTACATGAGAGCAATCGCTTCCATTTCTGTATCAATTATTTCCATCACTGATTTGTAAATATTTGGTTCACCTTCATTTTCATCATTGGGGTATGTAAAAGAGGAACTTCCGAAGTTAAATTTCATGATTCTTATATACTAAAAGTAAGTGTTGTAGTAAAATTGAAGGATAGACCATTCTTAAATAGAGAAAGATAAGTTTATGGTTGGTGGCACATGATAGGTAGTTGATACAAGTGTGTGGTAGGTGATACATGATAGGTAGGTGATATTAGTTTCTGGTAGGTGGCATGTGTGGTGTGTGAAAATCAAATTTTGTATCAACATTTTTGTAGTTGTAATGGTAGACTACGGAAATTCAAATGATGAAATAGTGAAAACCAAATTTGCAATAGTGAAACTCAACTTTTGCAGAGAATCCAATTTTGAAAAAGTGTAGACGAAATTTGCGATAGTGGAAATCAACTTTTCAGAGAATCCAACGAAAATAAATTTTGCAATAGTGGAAATCAGCTTTTCAGAGAATCTATTGAAAATAAATTTTGCAATAGTGAAAATCAACTTTTCCAAAGAATCAACCTACATTGAGCAAAAATCAAACTTGTTCAGAGAACCAAACTGCATTGAGAGAAAGTCAAAATTTGCAGAGAGGAAATCAAACTTCATAGAGGGAATCGATTCTCTCTAGTTTAAACTCATTTCAATTGAAATGACTATTCAGACATAGTTTTGGAAAATCAAATACGTTCAAACTTATCTCAATGTTTCCTTCCGTCTATAAAGAACTGAATATCACAAGAAATATACACCCCGATCAATAAACCCTAAAATATTAGTTGTCAAGTGAAATTAACACGGCGTCTGGTGTTCGTGGTCCAAGTTACTCACACGAAAAGGACATGCATCTTGTTCACATTTGGCTGGATGCTACTCAAAAGCCAATTGTTGGAATAAACTAGTCAAAGACCAAGTTTTGGAATCGAGTTACAGGTGATTACAATAGCAAACTTCCACCATCCATCACGCAGCAACGTACTATGAAATAACTTGATAAGCTAATACAAACGATTAAATTTGCAATCAGCGAAATGCAGGCTTGTGTTTGGCAAGTTGAGGACGCCCACCCAAGTGGTGCTTTCGAGCATGACATTGTAAGTGTTAAAATCTAATACTGCTATTTTAGTGTACCCTATTGAACTTACTCTAACACATGATTTAACCTTGATCGTAGTATCGAAGAGCAAAAGAAATGGTGGAGCATCAAGAGCCAAATTTTAAAAATAAGTGGAACTTCGATCATGTCTGGCCTCTAATGAAAGATATGGCGAAATTTACTAATGACAAAAACCCAGTACGGAGATTTGTCCAACGCCAGAGGGACATGAATAGTTCCACTGAGCCTGAATCTCTCGGTCGAGATGACTATGTGTTCTCACCTACGTGGCAAGAAATACCGCCATTCAATTTGAATAGTGATGATGACAACTATGAGAGCCCTTCAAATCAGCATCCGATTGGAAGTAAAAAGTCTAAAAATAAGAGGAAAAATGAAGATGACAGTTCAAAAATTATTCAAGTGATTGAAGAAGAAAACCGCAAATTTGGAGTATATATACAGCAAGGCAGTGCAGATAGGCAAAAATGACATGACTTGGAATTGAGAAAACTCAATTTTGCAGAGTAGCAAGAACATAACAAGATTTTATTAACTGATTTGAATACAGTGACAAATCCCCAAGTGCGTCAATTCATCGAAAAGGAGCAGATTAGAATTACTCAAAAGAGATGCGGGCGTCAAATTGAAGGGTCTCAGAACACTTGAGGATCCTTTAGTCAGTTCTTTGAAGATCTTGGAGGATCTTCAAGTCATTTGCTAGATTATTGAAATTTGTAGTCTTTGATTGTCAAGTAGTATCAATTTCCTATCGTGTTTTTAAGTTTTCTGTAGATTGATGTGGCTTCTTGTTTGTATTATTGACTTGCTTGTATGCCTTGTAGCACTTGTTTATCATGGTTATTAAAGTATTTGTTTGTCATCATTATTAACAAACTTAGCTTGTTATTTGTTAAGTTTGTCGTGTTTGTATCGTTCTTAATGGAAATAAATTTCACTTGTTCTAAATTTTAAATTACAATAATGATGCTTAATAAAAATAAAAAAAAATGTGTAACATTTGAGCTCTAAAAAATAAATTAATAGTATTAAAAAAATTTTGAAACTCAAAATTAGAACAATTATGTTTTAAAAACCAAATTAATTTACAAATAGCGTTGTCTTAATTAAACTAATAGCACTTTTGTAAATAAAACAATGGCATTTTTATAATTACATAACCTCTCTCAAATGGACATTATTCAGCTCCCCCATATTTGAGGGAGATGATAGGGGATGAGTGGAGTAAAATGGTCTCCTATATTTGGGAGATTCCCCTAAATATAGGGTGCCATTGGAGATGCCCTTATATTGTTGCTTGCTCTAATGGTTATTTCGTTATTTTCTATGTTTGGAAATTTGAAGGCTGTGGGAATTTTAGATGGGAAAACAATTTCCTGAGGTATATGTACACAGTTACAAAGTGAAATTCTTTAGTTTGGGAAAGAATCTTTTACTTCTTCTTGTTTATTTACATATGCTGGTAACGATTGAATTTTTCTAGAGATTTTTGACATGGGACTTCTCCCCATTTCTCTACACACTCATTACTCCAATGATGTAGAAAGAGCTATCAGCGTCATTTTTGTTGGACAGACGACTACACGGGCGTGAAAACGAAGCCCCTTTAATACTACGAAGAGAATAATAATATTCTTCATCTCTTTAGCACCCTCAGGAAAAATTATCTCTTTTGATACTTCTACATTATTGACATGCGCATTGGATCCGTTCAGAATTTTTCAATGCCACAGCTTGAAGAATATACAAGAGGAACTGTTGTGAGACCTGAATTACTAATTAAATGAACTGCTGCTTTAAATGTGCATAAGAATCTTGAGAATACTGTATTTGAATTTCATATCGATAGAAGATATTATATGTGGACAATTTGGCTACTTCAAAGACTCATACACTTATTTTACCTTTGAGGTACTTAAGCATGAGTTACTTTTTCTTATTGCGAACCACCAAGAGGGAAGAAAGTGTGAAGCAAATGGATGTGTTTCATTCAATTGGCACTCACACCTATTAATCTCATTTTGATATAAGCGCAAGAATTGCTCTATGATTTCTTTCAATTTTTCTTATAGATATTTCACCTTATTGAAAATGCTCAAGGCATGAATATGCCACAAAAGTTTTGTGAAAAGTAGTCAAATGTTTGCTGCTTTTTGTTAATTCTATTAGTGGTGACATTTGTGAGTTTCCTTGTAATACTATCTTTTGTTCTCTTCTTTATTTTACTCTTTTCTTGACCGATGTTAATTTTATAGATTTGCTTATTTGACGATCTACAGTTAATCATTCTAATTACCTGCAATTTAGCAAAGATTGACATTGAAGAACCTTGGGTCTTGCCTATGGCAAGTGCTGGGGTATTTCACAGGTTTGCAAAATTGTAATTCATTACTTTGCTAACAACTGCTTGTAGTGCAATTGTAATTCATAGTTGCCATTACTTTGCTAACAACTGCTTGTAGTGCAATTTGCCATTACCTAAATTTTTAGAAGTTTATGCGCATGGTTTGTTAGTATTTTGTAGTTGGATGTCAGCAATTCCATTCATATATGGACCCAAATTCTTGGAAAATTGATCTTAACGGGTTTTTGCTAGGATTCTTAGAAGACCACTTTGCTTTTAGCATATCAGAGTCTTGTTGTGGCATATGGAGATTTTGGCATTTCAGATTTAGGGTAGTAATTAACAATTATTTTCCATTTACTAGAGTCATTTTTTCACACTAGTTAACGCACAGATAAAAAACTTACTAAAATATATTATTAGATAATTAAAAATAAATATGTAGTATTTACATCCAATAGGAAATATAAAAGCACAAGTATACATCAATTAAATCAATAAGATCGATGAACTTAGTAATCGTAAAGTTCTTGATTGTTTAAAAGACAACATACATTCTTACATATAATCCTTCATACATATATACAATAATAGAAAAAATACCTATTACCCACTTCATTTTAAAAAAATCTTAATAAAACTAACAAATTCAGAAATTAATATATATAATGGATTAAAAAATTCAAATAATATTAAACTCACCAATACACACGGCAGAGATGATGAATTAACGAATTATGATGGATTAGAGTTTGTTTTAGAATTGACATTTCAGATTCGGTATTTTAATTTATTAGTGAAAAAGAGTAACAAACAAAACAAAGAGGCAAAATGGTTAGGGTTTAGTTATTAAACTCAATGTCACATATTCAAGTCTTCTTTGAGTTCTTTCACAAAAATTTTTGTTAAAAAGAAAAAGAACAGTTACTGCAAAATTTATCAAATAAAAAAAGTGATAAAATCACGATACAAAAGGTACCGAGACTTAAGCGAATTAATTAAGATATATATCTATAGATATATAGGTTTTTTTAGAGCTTGTTCTTGTAAGCTTTATGTTAAAGGAGATTAGATTTATAGAAAAATATGTTATGCGAATATAAAGGAAGATTATTGACGTGTGAAGCTACAACAAACAAGCTCTTATTTTTTTCGTCTTTTGCAAAGGATTGTAAAGGAGGGGAGTCCAATCTTTAATCAAGAGTGTAGCTCCATTTCCCAAAGTCTGACACTATTATCTTGCATTTCAGATTGTTCACACTAGGTAATTTGTTATGCCTCCTTTGACTATTGTTGAGGCAATTGAACAACTTGAAATGTTGATCACAACTTCTTTGGTTTCTAGAATGACGAAACTAGTAGGAACTCATGCTACTTAAGGAAGATTGGAGGTAATTTCATTCTCAACTAATCTCTAGTGGCCACCGGAATAAGCGATTCACCATGTCTTTACTTCAGCTGCCATGGCAAAGATTTCCAAGATTGCATTTCTAAGATTGTTGTTCATTCAACCTCCTTGTGATTAGAACCGGCCCTAAGGGTAATCAACCAAAGTGGTCACTTAGGGCCTCCAGTTAGAACGCGTCGAAAAATTTATAGTCGAGTTTTTGAAATATATGTCCAAAACATAGAATAACAATAATGTGTATATAATTTTATCATAAATTGCTTTGTAGCCTACTAGTAAAGTTATATATTTTAGTGTCCATCTTTAATTATAGGTCAAAAGTTCAAATCCTTATATCTAGATATTTGATTTTATTTTTTTAAGGGGCCAATTTAAATTTTCATTTTTTTAATTTTTAATAATAGGTACAATTCTTGTAATTTTTATTAAATTTCAAATACCAAATATTAGATTTGTAGTATAATTTTATACAAGAATAGGGCCCTCTTAATGTTTTCGAAATGTATATATATGTACTTTTTAAATGATAAATTATAATCAAATGTCTTACAAGTTGACAAATATTAAATGCTATCGAGATGAAAATTTCTTTGAATATTATTAAAACGTTTACTTATTTTGCCTACCTATTTAATATGAAATTTAAATATATAAAGTTTAAACCGTTAAAATGGTGTTTAATTTGAAATTTTTTTAAAAAGGGCCCCCATTTAAATTTCGCATAGGGCCCTCGAAATCTATAGACCGACATGCTTGTGATCAAGGGTAAATGCAAGATCAAGAATACTAATTATTTCTTCAAGTTTAGAGTTTATTATAGGACTTTTAAGTAAGTATTTTTTTTCTTTTTCCTTCTTTATATTCTTCCATTAATTTATGATATTGTAGGCTAAAAGTAATAAAAATAAATAAAAGAAGTTTTTGATGTTGTAGAAGTGTGTCCAAAAAGTGTAGATTTAAAAAATAATCAACTTCTACTTGATACAGGACGAATATTTAAGCTGTTTTTGAATTCTAATTTATGATGAACTTTACTCACAAAAATAAAAACAGTGCGACGGTGACACGTGCAACGCACGTGGCGAACCTTGTGTGTGTGTGTGCGTGTGTGTATGCACCAAGGCCGTTCTAAGGATTTCAGGGGTTTTAAGCAACTTACATAGATGTTGTCTAATGATTTCACTTTATATATGTATCTAATGAGATAATTTCACTATACACACAGCAGGAGACCATAAATAAAAAAAATATGACAACAAAAAGGAAAACGTGTAAAATGTAAATGAAACATAGTGAGTAGGGAAACATAGTGAGTAGGGGACAATTAGGTTCAGTGTTCCAAGCCGTCCTATTAAAATAATAGTATTAGGTAATAATAATAGTAATAGTAGCCGTGATTGTTAAAATCGCGATTTGGATCATAAAATCGTCTAAATCGCACGATTTTATGATACAAATCCATAAAATTGATTCAAATCGCTTGTAAAATCGGACTTTCGTAGAATCGCATTTGACTTGCAGTGGAATCGTGCAGAATCGTGCAAAATCGCGATTTCCTGAGATTTGTGTGATTTTCTCAGGTAAGTAGAAGCATTGTCGGAGAACCGAGAAAGAACCAATTCAGTCCGATTTTCTAAGGTAAGTCTCTGTCTTTTGGACTGCTGAAGCGCGACAGCAGCGACAATGGTAGATGAATTCCAAAAAAGAAGAAGAAATAAGGAGATCTAGTTTAGCTTTTGAAAAGAGAAAAACTGAGTTGCAGACATGAAGAAGAACATGGTAGTAGCAGTCTTGCAGAGAAGTAGAAGGACGAAGGAATCGAGAAAAGAGAGTTTGCACAGAAGACTTATCACTTTATGTTTCCAATGCTTTCCCACTTCGGTCAAATGTGTCCAGTTGATGATTAATATTTTATTAATTTTACATTTGAGTATTTGATTGAAAGGATGCCGAGTTTTTTACTTTTTCCTTTATTAATATTTAATTACTCTATATGGGACGTATCTGGATTCAAAAAAATATATATGTGACGTATCTCCTTCTTTCCTTTTTTTTTTTTAATTTTTTTGGCACACTATAACATGGTAATTACTATTGTACATTATCCCTATTTACAAAAATTATTAAGCATACTATAACTATTACAAAATTAAATCCATACTATAATTATGAATTATGTTATAAATTAGTTTGTTACTTGTTTATTAACATTATACATATAGTTCTCATTATTTAATTTCTTATTGAATATTTTTGGCTTTTTTTCATATTTTTTGGTAATTTTAAATCAATTTTAATAGAATCTTATGATTTACGATTCGATATATCGGATCCAATTTTCAAAACCTTTGATCGATTCGATCCAAAATACAATTTTAACATGAAATTCAAATATTTTAAGTTTAAACCGTTAAAATGACGTTTAATTTTAAATTTTTTAAAAAAGGCCCCATTTAAATTTCGCATAGGACTCTCGAAATCTATGGACCAGCCCTGCTTGTGATCAAGGGTAAATGCAAGATCAAGAATGCTAATTATTTCTTCAAGTTTAAAGTTTATTATAGGACTCTTAAGTAAGTATTTTTTTTCTTTTTCCTTCTTTATATTCTTCCGTTGATTTATGATATTGTTGGCTAGAAGTAATAAAAATAAATAAAAAAGTTTTTGATGTTGTAGAAGTGTGTCCAAAAGGTGTAGATTTAAAAAATAATCAACTTCTACTAGATTTAAATGGAAGCATCGCCAGCAACTTTCAAAGGAAAATGGAAACACATCATCATGGATAAACCTCAATGAGAGACCTCAATCCCAGTTCACATATAATCCTGTAGTCGCTAAAGCCAGCTTCAAAGAAGATTTTTTTCCATTCTTTCTCCGTTCTTTCTTTTCCGTCGAAACAAAACATCATTATTAGATCGTAGAATATCTGCGTTTCTGTTGCTTGGTGATCTTCTTTGTTGCTTCCTAAAATCATGTCAATAATCATCACTTTTCCTCCATTCTCTTTGCTTGGGATTGCTTCTTTGCATTTCTTCAATATTTTCACGCAGTCTTCGTCGTTCCAGTCGTGTAATATCCACTGTATATGTAATTAATTATAATAATTAGTACAAAATATGTATTTTAATTGTTAGTATATAATAGTCCACACATTTCCCACAAATTATAGAAATGCGGTTGAAATATGTGTACTTTTATGCTAGTTTTTATTATACATTGTTATCAGTAGGAGAGAACTCGATATGATATGTACATATATGTAGCTTAAGCATAACTGCATAACATATGTACCTTAAGCATAACTGCATCTACTGAAGGAATAAAGTCGAACATGCTCCCTTCGATGTATGCCAGATTCTTAGTCCCATTTAAGCCAGCAACAACATGTGGAAGATCCAAAACAGTGCAATGTAAGTTCGGGAAAGCATCTGCAATAGCTTTGGCCAATACTCCGGTGCCACCTCCGACGTCCACCATCGACTTAATAGAGCTAAATACCTTTTTGCAGTCTCTAATCAGTACCTTGCTCAGCATTTGTGTGTCTTTAACCATTAATTCATTGAAAGAGTGATTCATCTTTGCATCCCTACTAGCAAGCTCAAAGAATGGCATTCCGACAGCCGTCTCAAATACGGTGGAGTCATTATTTTTGAACCAATCCTTCATATGATTCCACAGATCCACAGTAGGAGGCTTAGTAAAGGGATCGTCTTGGACGAGTAGTCGAGAAGCTGGTGTGAGCCAGTATCCTATGTCGGGATCCTCCCCAGAGATGTTTTGCTCAATGAGGAACCCCGAATGAGCTAGAAGCCGCATTACACGGGATAAAGCATTAGCTTTTGCTTTGTTGATGGAAAGTGCATCGACTAGCTGTGCGAGTGTCGTCGGTTTGCCATTTCGGTGGATGATATCGAAAATCCCGACTTCAGCTGCATATTGGAGACTGCTGAAGCTCATATATCTGTGAACATGGTTCCAAATGAGAGCTTGAGCTTTTAGAAGCTCAGCGGAATCTTCTTCTATATGCAATAGTGCCATTCTTCTCAATTTGAACATTACCAAGTATCTAACTGGGATGATGTTGTTGTTATTATTATTATAAGCAATGACTTGAGGTATTTGTTTTTATAGGGAAGGAGGGATACTACAAGGTAAAGGTGGGTGCATATAAGGGGAAAAATTTATATAATAAAATATTATTAGATGAATGATTTGTTGTCTGCATGGCGGAGGCGTGTCACATATATAGGACATCTGGCGATCAAGCATGCAAATTAATATTAGATTGTTATGGACACCTGGCAACTCAAAAATTATTTGGTGCAATTAAAAGGTCTTCATCTTTTTTTAATATTGTAATTAATTTTGTCCTCAACTTTTTTGTCACATTTTTATACTTATTCTTTTAATAAAAATATAAATTAAAGATATATTCAATATGATAAGTGGACTGTTGAGAATAAATTAAACTGAAATTAACTTGACATCAACCTTTGATTAGATTATTTACTTTCACAAGAATACATACTCAAGATAAGAAATAATAAGCTTTTTCCTCCCCCTTAAATGTGTAATACACTCTCCTATTTATAGTGGGAGGTGCATGAAATGTATTTGTTATAAGTGTCTAACATGTTTGATATGTGGCAATATATTTGTTACAAGTGTCCAACATGTTTAACATGAGGGGCTAATAACTAAAGTACACTTGAAACTCAAGTCTTCTTTATAGGGTGCAAAACTATCATTGATGTGACCAATCCAGTTCTTGAAGGGTGTGGTCTTCTACTTCAGCTCAATTCTTTCTGGTCGGTGAGGCATTAGGTCAGGTCGTATGATGACCTCGTAAATGAAGACCTGGATCTTGGTAAGTATGAAGAAGACCTGATGAATAAAACTAGGATAGGAAGGAGCTGTGAGATGAACAACTTATGCTTCACATGTAACTTTCCACTTGTGAGACCTTGGTTATGTTTTATGCAACTCTCCAAAGGTGAGACCTCGTTTCTGGTTTGGACCACTACTGCTGACCCTTCTTAGACCATTGGTTGTCAACTTGCTTCAGTCCAGCGCAGCTCGGGTTACATTCCAGATCAGCTCGGGAAACATTCCAGATCGGGTACAACACTAATAATAATATATTATTATATATTATTATATATAAGGAGAATAATCTGTGGTATCTCTTCACCACATTTTTCGCTGAAAAGCAACAGTCGAAATTGTGGTGAACCTTTTTTTGGGTAAACTTCACAAAAGGTCCACAACCTTTGTACTTACAATCGTTAGGGTCCCTAACCTTTTTTATAACGTGCTGGGTCCTCAATGTTTCATAAATACATACAATAGGTCCTCAATGTTTCATAAATACGCGCTTCGATTAAGTGGTTGATAAAATTACCTTTATACCCTTATCCTTTAAATTAAAACAAAAAGAATTCAAAAATAAAAATATATATATAAAAACAAAAAAGGAAAAAGAAAAAAAAGATGGAAGGGGAATCCCAAAAAAAAAAAAAAACTGCCGCTTCCAGCATGGGGGAGAAAAGTCTTCCATTTCCGGCAATGACGTTACTGTTGGAGGGGAGGTCTCCCCACTTTCTCCACCTAAAAAGGCAGATGAAAAGGGGGAGACTCCTCCCCTTTCACTGCCATTTCCAGCAGTGAACTTCACTGTTGGAAATGGTAGTTTTGGGGAGGGAGATCTCCCTCTATTTTCTTCCTGAAAAGGCAAATGAAGGGAGACTCCCCTTTTCACTACAATTTCTGGTAGTGAACTTCACTGCATGAAGCAGTGAGGAGAGGTCTCCCCCCCAGTTCGTTGTTATTTCTGGCAGTGAAGTCACTGTCGGAAATGGCAGTAGGGGGTCTCTCCCCCTTTTTCGGCCTGAAAGGGCAGTTGAAAACGGGGGAAGACTTCTCCACTTTCACTATCGGAAATAGTAGTTGGGCCGGCAGTGAAGTTCATTATCGGAAACGGGGCTACCCAATCAGTTTTTCTTTTACTTTTTCCTTTTCTGTTTTTATATTTTTTATTTTTAAATTCTTTTTTTCTTTTCTTTTAATTTAAAAAATAAGGGCATAAAGGTAATTTTATCAACTACTTAATGAAATTTTAGATGGATTCCGTTGATAGAGACCTGTGACATATATTTATAAAAAATTGAGGACCCAGTGTGTTAAAAAAATAGCTAAGGACTTAGGCGATTTTAGGTGCAAAGGTTAGGGACCTTATGTGAAATTTACCCTTTTTTGGGATGGGGTTGGGGGGTGGCGTATCCTCATTTTTTGCGAAAATCAATTTCCTTCCCCTCTCTCTTCTCGCAATCTCTGCGAATCTTTGCGTCGCCCCAGTTCAGCCAGAACATATGCAAGTCTGTTCTCCCTTCATCTTTTTCCTGTTCTATTTTTATTTTTTCCCATTTCATTTCTTTTTTTTTTTTTTGGGAAACCCTAATGAGAATTCAACTGATTGATTCGTAGCTGTATAATGATTAATGAATAAATTATCGGAAACAATGCCGTGAAGCTGCCAATGTTGAAGGTTGAAAGTTCTGTTTAGCCGTTAGTTGAACGATGTTCTGGTGATCTCGACAGCGGAGAAAGCTAGCACTAGAGGTGAATAAAATGGGGTTGAAGCAGCTACAGTGCCTTTAGCGGTGGTTGAATTCGTATGAATTTGCAGGTTATTTTTGATCTACGATATTTTCATTTCATTATGATTATTATAAAATTTTCAGTTTTAGTAATTCCGCAGTTCGTTGTTGATGTTTTTGATTTTTATATCAGCTGATTTACTTCTTGTTCAAATTGGTTACGGATGGTTACCTTTGAAGTGAATGATGACTCTAACATGGAATCCTTAGTTTATTGCTTACTATCTTTAATTTTATCCTTTTTGGCTTCAAATCTGTGAATGGAGAATCTATTTTACTGCTCGGAATTATCTATGAGCTTTTTTACTTATGATTTGTATTGATTTTCTATAAATAGTTTATCTTTGAAGTGAATTACCCTGACAAGAAATTTGAAGTTTGTAGTCACTGAACGTTTGAATTACATCAAACCAAAAATGTTAAATAATGTTATTTCTTCTTCATAGTTATTCTTTTGAAGTAATTTTTCCATTGTACAATTATCAGAATTAGGCAGTTGGTCAAGAACTCCCTGGCATTGAAGTGATGGATATAAAGCATTGGGTAATGCGTGTTGAAGTTGCTGATAATTTTTTTTATCTCACGTAACAAAAAAACACTTACTGGTGATGTTGCTCATCGCTCCCCCCTGCTGGTGGCATTGGTACTAAGTCATTTAACCTGAATTTATAACCATTTGTCAAATGATTATTTAACTCATCTTTAGAAAAGTATGTTTAATGAGTTGAAGAAATCGATGTTGGTGCAACCTATTTCCATGATATGGAAATTCATATTATATCTCCAATCAACTATCTAGCCATTTTTTCCATGTTTCAAGAGTTTGGCTTCCGATCTTTACTTTCTGTATGGATAGCTTCTGTTCATAGCATAGTGTCGTATTGAAGTTGTTTCTGGATTGTTCAACGTGCCATTAAATCCCTGTGCTATTATTGTTAGTCTACCATGTCCTATATAACGTGTAAAATCTTACCAGACAGGCTTTGTAATACAAACTTTTAAAAAAATTGCATTAAGAATTTGGTTGTTACGTACTCTCTAATTAATATACGGGCTTGGGTAAATTAATTAATTTGATAAACTTCTATTATAAGTACTATATGTTGGACCAATTGGTAGAATATTTATGAAAAAGAGATGATTGGCCATGATGACTTATTAATAGATAATAATCATATAAAAGAGAATAAGAAATAGATTATTTTGAATACTTCTTTGAAGAAATAAAATCTTTTTTTTTTTTTTTCGGGGGAATTGCATGTGAGTGAAAGCCTAATGGAAGCTTTCATTGAGTTAGTGACATTTTTGAATTTATTTGCGCTATATCTTGGACCGTGATGCGATGATATGGTTTGAAAGGAACTGTGTACTGTATGTGGATAGGATGCTCACCAACCAGAGTTGGTTTTGAATCAAATGTGGGATTGTGTGGAGGAATTTTGAAAGGCCAGATCGAATGATATAGAATGTGGTCATAATACAGTCAATTGGGTATCTGATTACTCAATGGGGCTGCAGTTGTTTGTTACTCTATTGTGATGTGACACTTTGTGAGGGCTTTATAGGCATGGAGGGCTATTGTATGAGATACTGAATGATGAATGTTGTTGGCTATGCATTTCAAAATAATGGATGCTTTACTTCATTGGTTGTATAGTCTTAGACTTCAAGTTGCGAAAGAAGCAAATCTTATGAGATACTGAATGATGAATGTTGTTGGCTATGCATTTCAAAATAATGGATGCTTTACTTCATTGGTTGTATAGTCTTAGACTTCAAGTTGCGAAAGAAGCAAATCTTATGAGATACTGAATGATGAATGTTGTTGGCTATGCATTTCAAAATAATGGATGCTTTACTTCATTGGTTGTATAGTCTTAGACTTCAAGTTGCGAAAGAAGCAAATCTTATGAGATACTGAATGATGAATGTTGTTGGCTATGCATTTCAAAATAATGGATGCTTTACTTCATTGGTTGTATAGTCTTAGACTTCAAGTTGCGAAAGAAGCAAATCTTATGAGATACTGAATGATGAATGTTGTTGGCTATGCATTTCAAAATAATGGATGCTTTACTTCATTGGTTGTATAGTCTTAGACTTCAAGTTGCGAAAGAAGCAAATCTTATGAGATACTGAATGATGAATGTTGTTGGCTATGCATTTCAAAATAATGGATGCTTTACTTCATTGGTTGTATAGTCTTAGACTTCAAGTTGCGAAAGAAGCAAATCTTATGAGATACTGAATGATGAATGTTGTTGGCTATGCATTTCAAAATAATGGATGCTTTACTTCATTGGTTGTATAGTCTTAGACTTCAAGTTGCGAAAGAAGCAAATCTTCAAATTCAACATGTATCTATTAACGCAATCCAGGCTTGATTGGTGTGAAGGAATTTGGTCCTAATGTACACAGCACTTTGTTCGATATCATTTCTATGTTTAATGGTGTTAATTCTACTTTCATCTTCATAGAGATAGGAATGGGATTGGGCATTGTTTAACGTCCTACGCAATGTCTTCTTTTGTAAATAACAACACAAGTGAATTGATTGTGTTTTGATTTTGACTTGTGCTATTTGCACAAAATGACAAACAAAATTGATGCATGACAATATTTTATTTTTTAACACATCACATCAGTTTTGCATCAAAGGTAATCACATAGGTCACATGTCTATTTTGTTATACTCTTTGTCTATTTTTTTGTTCAAATAGAATTATTCTTTGATTTTTGCTCATGTTAGGCTCATTATGATATTCTTTGAAATGTAAAAGATGCGGGGTAAATACAAAGTATTTGTCGTAGATGTTAATAGTCCACATTATTCTTATGTTTACATGTATTCAAAAGAGGAAGGAAATATATTTTTTTATAATTACTTACACTAAAGCGTAAAATAAAATGATATCCAACTTGTTAAAAATGCAAAAAGACATAATCATTAGAAAATGTTAAATTATTTGACAATGGTATTTATGTTATTTGACAAAAAGTCAAGTTACTTGCAGTTTTTTTAATATGTTTTATTTATGTAAATGGGTAGGCATCTAATTTCTCAACTAGTTATAGATTAGTTTATTTTGAGTTTTTATTTCCGTGCATTGCACGGGTAAAAAAAATAGTAATAATAATTAGATCGGATTATTATTACTAGAATTCTCAACCTTGCATTGTACGGGAAGAACAACATGAATAAGAAACTTCAACTGTAATATATGCTAAGTCTCCATCAAATATACATTAAAAGTGAACAAAGTAAAAAATAGAAATGCCCGATAATTTGAATGCGTAAGATACACAATTTAATGTTCTTCGAAAGTGTAGAATTTCGTACAGTGTAAAATATTACCTTGAGTTCTTTTTCCATTAATCATCTCATAATAGTTATTATGAAATCCAAATTATTCGTAATAATTATAAAGTCACGCTTATGAAAAACAAAAAGAGACGCACTTTATAACAATATACTTAATAAACCAAGCAACTCATGCTCCAAGGAGCTAAGAATAGAATGAGTCCAATAACATATGACACATGATATATATATATATATATATATATATATCAAGATCACTTGAGTGGTTAACTTGCTAAAAAATTAAATTAAAATAGATGAATAATATCTGTAAATCCGTTTGAACTCAAAGAGAATTTCAAAAAACAAAGGTCCGTACACTTACGTATCAGACCAGAAAATCATGATACATATATACACTTAAATTTAATACTTTCACACAATTGATTTTATTGTACCAAAAATCGCTTACCAGGGAAGACATAATAAGATATCCTCTCACAAAAAAAACGCAAACATAGTTATAGCTTTTACTCTTCTATAATCACAATTATAATTAAGTGTTCACAGTATTAGAATGTCCAAACTGGTGATTTTTCACTCTTGCTATCCATCTCAATTATACAATACTCCTTCCAATCACAATAGAAACTCAAAGCAAAAATATATTCGTCTAGGCTAAAAATAGAACTCCCAATTAATTTCGTGCTCTATTTGACAGATGACTGATCTCTAATTCAAAATATTTAGTTAAAGAAACCATCGTAAATTGAGGATCGGATATGAGTTAATAAAAGGAAAAATGAATATCATTAATAAATTAGTGTAACACTTTAGAAAAAATGTAAGATGAAAATAAAAATACAAAAAAAAGAACTAAATGATGTCACCAAAAATCTTAAGCAAAAACATATTCGTCTAGGCCAGAATAGAACTCCTAATTAATTTCGTGTTCGATTTAATAAATGAAAGAACCCTAATTCAAAATATTTGGTTAAAGAAACCACCGTAAATTAGGAATCATATATGAGTTAATAAAGGGAAAAGTTAATATCATTTAATAAATTAGTGTAACAATTTTTTAAAAAATAAGATAAAAAATAAAAATACATAAAATGAATTAAATGATGTCACTAGAAATATCATAGAGCTAGAAAATGAGGGGGAAAATCTACAAGCCACCATTTTCTTATGATATACATATATAGATCATTTCCTCTGTCCTATAAAATTTGTCTCATATCATTTTTCACATAATTTAAAAAAGTTCAATTAACGTTCTCGAAAAAGTAGAATTTATAAATATTTTTCTAAATATGCCTATTTGTTTAATTGTTATTCAATTTTATTAGTTCTTATTTATTAATATCAACACACATTAAAGTGGGGCACGTAAAAAAATTAAAAACTAACAAAAATGGATAATAATTTAGAATAAATAAAAAAAGGAAACTGAGACTATTTTTATGAGACGGAATGAGTATAATTATTGTTATTACTACTACTAATTTCACTCGTGCATTGCATAGGATGCTTTGACCAAATAAAATAAATAGCATATAAATAATATAATCTATGATTGTGTAAAAATTGTTAAACATCTATTATCTGTTTTAGCAAAAATATTATACAAATGTATTAAAGAATAATCCAACATGTCATTTGGAAAAATTAACGTTAGAATTCACCTGCTTCGGTGTTGCAAGTTTCAAAAGGAAAGATATAGTGGACAACAAATATTATTCCAGAAACTATTATATTTTGAAAGTACAGAGGAACCCTCAAGATAACTTGCATTTAGCAAGTGAAATTGTGTTAATTATGTCAAACATTACATAATAAAATTATAGAATTGGCATAGAATTAAAATTTACAGACATAACAGTTAAAGAAAACATATGATTATAAATTGTTGAATACCTCATTGTAAACAACATTCAACGTATACTTGCTAGGGTTACTATTGTCGTCAGATATCATAACTGTCTATGGGTGAACACAGACTTCTGAAAGAGAATACCAACATTCTTGAGAGATTAACCTTGACTCTTATTAATAGTCATCGCACAACATACCATCAACGGGAACTAACTATGCTAAAAGGTGAATGGCAGTCTAATGTCTGACGGGGTGAGAGTTAATCTGTGAATAATAATATAACCTTTCAATAATTCATTCATAAACCGCGGGTCCATTTAACAAATATTAATGAATTAAATTCTGTTATAAGGGTGTAAAGAAAATGTCGATTCAACTCTGAAAAAATCGATAGTTTAAATGATTAATGTACTCAAATATTGATTTGACATGGGTGTTTTAAGCTAATATAGAAATCAAAGTAACAAGGTAATTAATATTGTCACATATTGACGTATATAAAGTATGTGCTATGTAAAGTTTACCACGAAAGAACAATAGACAAAATAAAATTAGAAATTTAATATTCATATAGATGAATTAATTTTTTTTTTAAATTTTTTGAAAATTGTTAAATTAGATGTTAAAAAATTATCTCACTCCAAATCGCGGTGACTCTAAATTAATCAAGTCGGCAATAACTCCGACAAATAAACGCTTCTAAGACAGATCAAATGCCTTAGTGATGAGCAAATACACAACCAATTATGCATTAGTCCAACATGAGAAGTTGAAAAAAATACACAAAACAACACTCAACAAAAGTTACAATGCATCCATAATTAATTTAATGCATATAAACACTATTAAAAAATTGCCTTTCAACGACCGAAATTCCGTCGCCAAATCCTTGAATTCCAACGCAAAAGGTCAGCACCAACGAAAAACTGACCGTCAAAAACGCCGTTAATGAAGCTCGTGTCGCTATAGCTTTCCAACGGAATTTTTAGTGTCCGTCAGAAATTTTCAACGACAGTCTTAAATATCTATTATTTAAAATTATTTCGATTAATGGGCCGATGACCCATGTTTGACCCGACCCATGGACCCACCCAACCCGCTAGCCCTGCCTAGCAAATCACCTACGTGCACCCAACCCGCCGCGCCCGACCCACAAAGAATTAATTCCTACAATAGAATGTGAAGGCTGAGTTTCGAACCCATGACTTGGTGGTTGGGGAGTAGAATCCCAACTGCCAAGCCATATTTGACTACTTTTGCCAATCTAAAAATAATATATTTTCCTCTTAAAACATTGAACTTTTATTTAATTTAACTTTTATTTATATTTAAATATATATTATATTCTAAATTTTATTTACCAGTGTCAATTAATGTAATATTTTTTACACTAGTTTTTTAGATTGTAATATCCATTGTTCTAATAAAAAACTAAAAAATTTAAAAACACTCTACCAAATTTTTTTCAATTATTAAAATTGTGATTTATGTTATTTTTTTAAAATACCAATAATTAATAAAAAATTTATCTCAACTATTATTTTAAACCTTAACCACCAAATAACATACTAAAATCTTCATCAATTATTAAAGTATTTGTTTCATACTATATTTATTGGATAAACCACATATTACCATTCAAAATAATTATTTCATATTATATTTTTTACAATCAATAATTATTTGGGTGCATGTATTTGGCTTTCATAAAACCATAAATACAACTATCATTACGCACTTTTAAGTAAAGAGTCAAAATATAAATCATTTTTTATTTCATATCTAAGAGTTATTGACTGTTAGTAACACTTCAAATTGTTCATAACATTTTTAAATTTTGAATATTTTTTTTTTATATTCATTGTTTGATATATCTAATATATTTGCATACAAAAAAAAATTAAATATTGTTTCAAATAACTAACGAAGTGAATTCAAATGTGACATGTAGAAAATACCCCCTTTGCAATCCTTCGCAAATGAGTGGCTCAACCTTCTTTAGCCCAAACTTGAAAGCAAATTTGCATGTTGCTTAGATTACAGTAAGCATTTATAGACTTCAAGACTTCAACAGCAATCTTGTCTAAACAACCTTATAAGAAAATTATTTAAAAAATTTTAATGACACAAAAGGATCTGGTTCACTATGCCATTGACCTACTAAACTCTCAAACTACGAGAATAAATTAAAATATAGCCTCAGGACTATAGAACAAATTGTAAACCTAGATTCGAAGATTATGGCACATTTCGTGATTTCTGTAAAATCAAAAAAGTTACAGGAAGAGTTTCAGATATAGCTTCATCACTTATGCTTTCATTATCTTGATGTCATAACGCCTTGCATGTTATGCTTCATCAATAGGAAATATGAAAAGCTGTAAACTCAAATTACAAAAATCTTTTTCATTATTTTCTATGACAAGTATGTAAGCATGTTGGCTAAGCCCAAAAAGGTAGGATAGAGCACCATGCTAACAGATTTTTTTTTTTTTTTATAACCTTTTTTTGCCACTCAAAATAAGAGCAGAAACAAACGTGGACAATCAAGAAAATACTTTGCCTAAAACAAGAACTTTCTGGTGACACAGTAAGGGCAAAGTTTTAATTAAAAAAAAAGGGCATTGAAGTTTCTAGCACCATGTAAACTTTGGGGGAAAAATGAATATACAATAAAAATCAAACCTACATAACAAAAATTAAGATACATTAGCAAGATAGTGTGACTTAGTCACTTGTGACACATCATCAAAAAACAGTTGCCTTGTTTTCAGAATACACTTTCTCCTTATATCAGGTGGGTCTGTTTTCGGGATCAATGGGAACCAATTTGATATTGTCATGTAAACATAAAGAAACATCCCAGTCCAAATTTAGTATTGTCTAAGGCAGGGTAGAAAATTATTTTAATTATAAGATTGGGCAAACACGAAGACGGAATCAACAATCATATTGATCACGCCTCTCTTTTTTCCCCCTTTTATTTCATAAGTTTAAACTTTAATCCATAATGCGTTCTAAAAATCAAGCAGATCCCAAGCACATCATAGGTTCTAACTCTTCAAATAGTTTACAACTTTCACAATGATAAGTTCTAAAACAACCAAAGATGAGTGATTACAGACCTTATAATTCCCGACAATCCATACATGCAGGGCATATAAGCAATGATGATTGATATACGCCCTGTAAATACAAAATCTCATATCGAGTTATGAGATAAATATACAATAAAAATCAAACCTCAGTAACAAACAAAATAATTACGAAAAGCAATAGAACCAAAATACAGTAAGTGGGCAGGATAAACTCGGACAGAAAAGAGAGTACCTGGTGGTTCCATGAAAAAGAGGCAGGGGTTCAGGTGTTGAACCTAGTGAGGGAGGAAGAAACCCAATTGCCTCAACTCCCGCTTTTGTCACTCCATACCATGTGACATCAATAAAATAAGAAACCTAAATCGAAGAATAATAGTGTAAATATGTGAAAAAAATCTACAAAAACCGAAAAAAATCTACAAAAATGACTCACAAGATCTAGACCTCAGGCGTGAGAAAGTACATGAAAGAAACAAGCTACATTTAAAAGTTACAAATAATAAAAACAGGACATGATTATGAAATAAGTTTTATCATGAGACAACTACCTGAGACAAAAGAATTACAAATAAGGGGACATGATTACTGAATAAATTTTACCATCACAAAGCAAACAAAAACCAAACATTTGTCAACAAAAAGGGTAAAGCTATTTCCTTTTGAAGAAAACAAAATCTCATGCAGGAAATAGATAAAAATTCTAGGCTTACTTCTTTGTATCCGTGTTAATACTAAATAGATCAATTAAAAACATGACCAATAAACTCGCATATAATCTCCCTCCCTCCCGGTAAAATGACAACTGCATTTATGATGTTCTAGAGGAAACAAATAGCCAAGAAAATATTAAATTCCAAAAAATAAACGAACCACAGAGAGAAAAAGAAGGAATTAGCGAAAGGCGGTGGTATGGTACTCAGAAACTGTCTTC
Organism: Nyctanthes arbor-tristis; assembly: GCA_963692815.1. Classification (NCBI taxonomy): domain Eukaryota; kingdom Viridiplantae; phylum Streptophyta; class Magnoliopsida; order Lamiales; family Oleaceae; genus Nyctanthes; species Nyctanthes arbor-tristis. The sequence goes on along the minus strand of CAVNYN010218023.1, from coordinate 24,094 downwards.
ATTTTCATCCAATTCTAATGCTAAAACCTTTATAATTGCGTACAAAACCAAATGTGATAAAGAAAAGTAAACAAGCACTCATGGCTTAAGTATGTTTGAGATACAACGCAACAGCTGACCACGTCTAAAATGATGTCTCGCCTAAATCAAATTTCAATATTGATGGATTTAACCCATAGAAATGACCACGTCTTATTGGTTTCTATAGATATTGTCAATGGCCATGTACTATTTGCATAGATAGTTCCAATAAACTTTTGAAGGAGTACCAAAGAGTAGTAAATACTCCAAGTAAAGCGCATTGGACAAGAATAATCAACCTGGAAAATAAGACATCTTGAGATCTTTTTAAGAATTAAATCCAACAAATATTTGAATTGACATTATGAAAAGCAAAATTCCCAAGAAACATATAGAACTTCATTTACAAATCTTCTAGAGAATAAAACTTAATTAAATTCTCTTTATTTTCATTTTTCTAGAAGTAATAATTTCATAATAGCAATTAAACTCAGAGCTGCAAAAGAATAATCCCATTATTTCACATTGTGAAAAAGAGGTTTAACTGCTGAGCTTGATATTCAGTTTTGAACATTAAAATAAACTATAAAAAACCTAAAAAGTTAAATAAAATAAAGTTCTCATGCTAGATTATGCAGGTAAACAGAAAATTTTCCAACACATCTAGGACACTCTGCGGGGGATTAAAAAGGAAAAAACAAAATCCAACAATTATATAAAAAAATTTGAGACAAAAGATTGTGAATTTGTGGAAAACCTGCTCCCACCCACCCATAAAAGAAACAAGAAGCTTTTGCACAAAGAGAGATGAAATTCACTGAAAAGACCCACAAACTAAATCCACAATATAGAAAAAATAAAAAATAAAAAAATAAAAAAAAATCTTTTAACTATGCGATCTCAAACCAGATAAAAGAACCAATGCAATAGATCAATTTCCAGACAATACAATAATTTAATTTCAAGGAACAGACAAAAGAATATCCACTATCAAACAAATTAACAAGCTGAGAATCTGGAAAAAGTAACAGATTGAAATAAAGGATCGAAATTTACAGGAGGATAAATGAAGGATAAAGCAAGCAACTGACATGCAAATGATCAGGAAAGAGATTTAGGTACCATATAAAGATATTTACTCTTCTATGTTGATAATGTGGACATAAGCACATGCCTATAAATACCAACCAAAATAGGAATGAAATATATTGTCTATTTCAAAATCAAAACACAGATAGAGAAAGAGGCTTATGAATCAAAAGCATGATATGGGCATCTCACCCAAAATCAAGTCCGTGGAGGAGCGACAACATGAAAAGAGGTCAAGCCTGTAAACCTCTCCGCTATGGCAGAAATCTACTACATTGATTAGCTGCTGAGATTATATTCTTGCTCCATGTTCTCTCATCCTCCCTCTCGTAGCCTGCCCATAATGTAGGGAAAAAAATGTCCTGCTTTAGCTGAAATTGCTAGGGATCTAACTGTATCATTCTAATTGTTGAAAAAAAAATGAAAAATAGAGTACTATTGAACTTACAATTTTGTCGAAAGTTCAACACCAGATACAAATTCCATAAAAAATATATCCTTTTTTGGCTGGCCATAACCTTCAATACAAAATGTTCAATAACTAAGCAAATTATTCATACCACTACTTTATATACACAGAGTGCATATAAGAACAGTAACTCCGTTCATAGTAACTCCATTCATAAATCTACGCTTTATATTTGCTTTGAGAAGTGGGTCAACCAACTTAATACCAACCTCAAATTTCGGTGCTTGATTAATTTCTGTTAATATTTCATATTTAATCTTCATAAGAAAGAGAAAAAAAGTAAGAATAATTCAAACTATCATATAGTGGACCAAAAGCAGGAAAAAAATGAAGAACAAAAAGGCCATGCATTATAGAGACAACTAATACCAGGAAAAAATATTCAATAAACAAAAATTCTAAGAAGTCACTGAACAGTTAATAATCAAGCATGATCGAGCTGAAAATGTGGCCTTGCAACGCCTCTGTCTCCTACTATGCAATGTTTCCATTCATGTCTGCAAATGACTCTATAAACTTACAACTTAAGGGTAGTAAAATTCATTAAAAAGTTGTAATTTGGGTTCTTCTATCTCTAGACAGAAAGCCTCAGTAATTTTATAGGTGCTTACTAATATCTTAGGGAGAAATAATCTTCACCAGGTAAAAACAAAAAATAAAAAAAGAATACATCAGTTATTCAATCAAAAAAGAGAAAAGCAAACTTCATGAGACAAAAAATTAGTCCTGGAACCACACGACTATCATAAAAGACAAAAAGAAAAAAGAAAGATAGCCTACCTACCTTTCCGGTTGAAGAAAAATGGCGGTTGATTCGACATAGTAGTTTCAGCAGCAAAAGCACACACCATAGCAAGACAAGTGAAACCCTAAAATTAGAACCCAAACTTATGGAGAAAAGGAAAAAAATTAAAATGAATAGAAAGATTACCTGTTATCGATCCTACTGCAGTCTGAAATACGCGAAAATCGACCGAGAAACCCAAATATCAAAGGGAAAACGATTACAGAGAGAGGGGCGGACGAGAGACTGAACATTCTGGAGCAATGGACCGATAACTCGTGGTCTAGCATCATAGCAAGTAAAATTGCAGGCAATTATGAGGGCCGTCTGGGAAATAGAGTGAGAAGCGTGTGACGAAGGGCAAAATTGGAAAACGGGCGATATTTTTGACGATACCCACATGCTACAGCACTTTTATAGTAGTAGGATACACCACATTTTATTTACATAAATATTACATAAATTTTATTTGTTTTTTCATTTACACTCTTGTAGTTTTTATCACATCTTTTTGAGTAACATTTCTAACAAATAATATTTCTTACCTCAAATAATGATTTCCATAAAATTTTTTTCGCATGAGACTTCTGAATAATGAAAAGACTAACTAGTTTGCACTAAATCATTTGCCATTTTTTCACTTATTTAAATTATTTAGCGACTTTTTGAACAAAATTTTTAGGTAAAAAAACTTTGTTGTATATGAAATATTCAAGTTAATAGACGGTTAAAAACAAAAATACAATGAAAAAAGTTAATAGCGTAAATACAATAATTAGAAAAACTAAAGATCAATGTATAATGCAATTAGAAACATAGTATGATTATAAAAAATAATAGTGTCAATAAAACCACTCTAAAAAAATATCTTCAAAATATTATTGATAATCATTGTTTTAAACCTTAACCCCCCCCCCCCTAAAAATGAATAAAATATTTGTTGATTATTAAAGTTTAAGTTTATTCTATGTTATGTCAATGATGTCCATTGTGAAATTGTTCGTGTCTGTTGCTGGTTTTCTCTCTCTTTTTTTTTTGAACTTTGTGGTATTTGTATATTTTTTTCCTGACTTTAGTTGTATTTTTAATTACTGAGCCAAAATATAAATTATTTCCTATTTCATATCTAAAAGTTATCGATGATTAATATCGATTAACATATCTAGTATATTTTTGACAAAAACATTATGTATATTAAAACATTTATTTGATAAAAAGGGCATATGCAAATGAAGAGAGATAATTAAAGAAACATTTAGAATCACAAGCGTAAATTTGGTCACAAAATCCGTCGGAAATTTCCAACGGTGTAAGGACTCTATCGGAAATTTCTGACAGAACAGTAAATGCCATCGGAAATTTTTGATGGCAATGAACAGAACAATATATGCCGTCGGAAATTTTCGACGGAACATTTACTTTCCATCGAAAATTTCCGACAGCCTAAAGTTTCCATCGGAAATTTTACTGAATTTCCAACGGCATATACTGGCAACAAACGAAACAATATATGCCGTCGGAAATTTCCGACGGCGGAAAGTTGTTGTCTGAAATTTCCAACGGAAAATAATTCCTTTCGAAATTTTAGACGAATTTCTGCCCGTATCAAAGTTTTGGCGATTCTGTTAGAAATTTGCAATGGATGGACGTCCCTCACAAAAAACCATCGCTGAAGGGCTACTTTTTAGTAGTGAAATGAGAATTGAGACGATTCTTTTTAAAAACAAAATATTTTATTTTATTTGCAATTAAAAAAAAAAGTTGATTGATTAATGCTTCTGCATTAATAAAAAATCAAATACTCGAATAATTTATTTGCAATTTAATATTTAAATTAAATATGTTATTTACAAAGATAATAGTCTTTGTAAATTCGGGTTCAAGTTTGGTTTTTTCCCCTTTACAAATGTTTCCATTAAATAAAATTATTTTACATTAACTGTAAAGCATTAATATACAATTAAAAATAAATTGTGCAACTAATGAAGAAAGTTTATTAAAATTTATCATTTAAACAAAGGTTTGCACACAGACACAATAATTAGCCCATGTGTAGTCAAAATAAAATGTTTGAACAGATTCATCACATTTATGTATTGAAATAAAAAAGATACAAAGTGACATTGACAAATTTTTCATTTATAAATAAGAGGTCCTCAAAAAGAAATCATTAGACAAATTAATACACATGGAAAACGTATATGAAGTTTAGAAAACTTTTGCAGTAGAGAAGCATTACATAAATCATACAAAATTTAATATCGAACTTAGGTACATAAAATATTAATTGTTACAATTAGTCTTGCAAAAATATTAAAAACTATTTAAAAAAAACAGAAAAAACCGAATTCACGACACAACGCACGGATGAAGATTTTGGTATTCTTATACAGTGATTGATATGTCACAGTCTGCCCTTTTTTCACGCAATGTTAATTTGAAGTAAAAGAGAATATAATAACATTTGATATTGAGAATGAAACAATGAAATAATAACATGGTTACCTTCAAAATTTCCCTTAGTTAGCAATAAATAATCATAAGAGTCACAAGAAAACTAACTTATTTTGATTGTATTCATATTGCATTAAAAATTTATAAACTATAATTCGGACGAATGTAGAAATTAACAAAATAGTTTGAACACAGCAAAAAAAATATCATTCGAGGACTGAGGCCGAATGTCGACTAGATCGGAATGTCAACGAGCCGAGCCGAGTCAACATTTGGGCTCGAGCTCAGCTCGGGCATTTTCATTCTGAGTAGAAAATGCCCGACTTGGCTCGGCCATGAAAATTAAGCTCGACCCGAGCTTTGGCTCAGGCCTTTTCTGAGCCTAGCAGGCCGGCTCAGCTTTTTTTAAATTTTTTCCTATCTTAATTTAATTTTTTTCTTACTTAAGTTTGACACGGGTAGGCTCGGCTCGGCTCATTTGGCTCGTAATTACGGGCCTGCCCGTTTTGCCCGCTGAGCCACACATGTCGGCCCTGCTCGAGCTTGCCCAAGAATTTGGGGCTCGGCTAGGGCTCGGGCCTATTTTAAACTAGGCACGAGCCGGCTCGGCTCTAGCTTTCTACTGGCTGAGCTAGGGGCCACTTGAGCCAGTCGACTCGTTATGCATCCCTAACACCAAATGAAGTTCTGCGGCTGGTAAACTACGCAAGGCTGGTGAAGATTGAATAACTATAATATCATGTGCAAGGCCATTAGAAATAATTTTAATAGCTTGAAGAAAAATATTCGGCTGAATTTTTTGGCTTGAGAAAATAACTGAAGTTTCGTCTAGAGTTGCGTGATGAGTTACGATGAAATATGTCAAAATTTAATATAAAGTATGAAATAAAAAAGTTGGCTAAAAATGGTAAAAAGGCTAAGTAAGGTTAGTTGCATAATTTAGGGCTTTTTAATGATTAAGCTGTGAGTAATAGTTAGAGCAAAGGGAGGAAGAATATTATTAATTGGGTTAGTTAGCAATTATCATTACAATTATCATTAAAGAATTGGATGAAAATGGAAAATCTATTCCAATAAGGTTGATTGTTTGATTTAGTGTTCAAATTCTATAGAAATTAAAATTTACCTTTGATAGATGGGATATATTTAGAAACTTGAAGATTTTAAATTCGTGATTTATGATTATCTCTTCATATATTAAATTATCTATATATAATTCTTGAAAAATAATAAAAAGATTAAAAAATTAATCTATAGTTAAGATTAAGAGGTAAATCAATGGCTAAGATATAAATATCGGATTTAAAAGGTAATTTTGAGTGAGAAAATAGAAAAATAAAATTGTATTGCTTTTAAATATATACATAGATATATAAATTATTATTATTATTTAATCTGATGGCTTGAAAGACGTGAGGAGTGATATTTCTGCTGCCGATTTGTTTGTTTAATGATAGTCAGAAGTCAGAACAGATATGGTTGCTACGACTTAATGACAGTCTCCATTCCCAACGCATATGACAAGTGTGCATATCAATACACGCTGATTCGCTGAAAAAGAGGTAAAAATTCCTCCGTTAAAATGCATTTAAAGAGAGAGAGAGAGAGAGAGACCATAAGGGCAAATTTGCGGGATTAAGAGCTTATTTGGAACTCTTTAATTTCTCAATTTATAAAGAGAGATTATAATCAACGGAAATAAATGGTAGAGATTTAATTAAAATTTAAAATATAAAGTGATTATTGAGTAGTTATCAAATCAACAATCAAATCATGACATATGAAATCATAAAGAGAAAAATTAAAGAGCTTCAAACAAACTCTAAACACTGCTGACTACATTTTAAATAAAAGTCTTAAGTTTAAACTACACCTCCTGTTCTCTTATATTTCCTCTCTTCTATCTCTCACTTAAAAAAAAAAAAAAAAAAAAAAGTCATGTAAAAGACTATTAGAGATTATAAAATCTATAAACGAAACGTCCGGGTTTGAAGATTTTTAAAAGAATCTTATGTATAAATTTTATTCTTATTAGATGCACCATTCTAGCCATGAGATTGACAGGTTGAAGTCTTGGCTTCTGGGACAAATCCTATCAACCGTGAATTGTGTGAGTTATTTTCAACAACTATGCTAATTTATATATTTTATTTTGTTGGGCCTTACAGTACGTAATTTTATACGTATTTGTACAATTTAAAGTAAATATTTTATTTATATTTCAAAAGAAAAAAGCCACATTCTGCAAGGAAACCAATAGATTTATTTTATTAGTAAAGAGTACATGGTACAAATTACCATGCTTTAGTGTAAGATTAATGTTAAGAAAAATGCAAGAGGAAAAAAACTAAAAGGAAAAAATTAAAGGAAAAAAATTATTTTTAAATAATGTGTAAGGAAAAAAATTGAGGGAAAACATATTAAAAGATTTTGTTTATTTTTTAAAATTTTTTTACACATTATTTTGTCATTATTTTTTTACCATACAATTTATATTAATATTCTATATAATATTAAATTTTTTAAAATTTATTATATATTATTTTAAGAGATGAAGTGGGGAAAAAGAGTAAAAGAGGGGCTAACCTCCCGCCCAAAAGGCTTCCCCCTTCTCCTATACATAATTTGATTTTGTTAGAGGTTTTTACGCCAACACTAATCATGCTATTAAGATTCATAATACAATGAGAGTTTTGTTTTGTTTTTTTTTTTTTTATTTCATAGATCAAGAATTGAAAGACATCATCAACATTCAAAAAGAAAAAGGAAACACATGACCATCATGGATAAACCTCAATGAAAGACCTCAATCCCAATTCACAAACAATCTTGTAGTCGCTAAAGCCAGCTTCTAAGAAGATTTTTTTCCATTCGTTCTCCGTTCTTTCTTTCCCGTCGAAAAAAAACATCATTAACAGATCATAGAACATCTGCGTTTCTGTTCCTTGCTGATCTTCTTTGTTGTTTCCTACAATCATGTCGATAATCATCACTTTTCCACCATTCTCTCTGCTCGGGATGGCTTCTTTGCATTTCTTTAATATTTTCACACAGTCTTCGTCGTTCCAGTCATGTAATATCCACTGTACGTAATTAATTATGATCAACAATTACTAGTTTAGTAGAAAAATACTTATTTTCATTGTTAGCATATAATAATCCATATTTTCCATAAATTATAGAAATCCAGTTAAAATATGAGCATTCCTGTATATGCTACTTTTTAATATGCATTGTTATCAATAGAATAAAACTCGATAAGTACCTTGAGCATAATTGCATCTGCTGAAGGAATAAACTCGAACATGCTCCCTTCAACGTATGTCAAATTCTTAGTCCCATCTAAACCAGCAACAACATGTGGAAGATCTAAAACAGTACAACGCAAGTCAGGGAAAGCACCGGCAATAGCTTTCGCCAATACTCCGGTGCCACCTCCGACATCCACAAGCGACTTAATCGAGCTAAATATTTCTTTGCAGTCTTTAATCAGTACCCTGCTCAGCAACTGTGTGTCATTAACCATTAATTCATTGAAAGAGTGATTCACCTGTGGCTCCCGACTAGCAAGTTCAAAGAACGGCACTCCGGCAGCCATCTGAAATGCTTTGGAGTCGTCATTTTCGAACCAATCCTTCACGTGATCCCACAGATCCCAAGTCGGTTTCTTACCGGCTTTTACAGCAAGAAGCATACTCAAGGGCTCGTCTTTGACAAGAAGACGAGAAGCCGGTGTGAGCCAATATCCTATCATGTTGGGATCGTCGTTAGATATGTTTTGCTCAATAAAGAATCCGGAATGAGCTAGAAGCCGCATTAGACGGGAGAAAGCATTAGCTTTGGCTCTGTTGATGGAAAGCGCATCGACTAGCTCTTGAAGTGTCATCGGTGTGCCATGTCGGTGGATGATATCGAAAATCCCGACTTCAGTTGCATATCTGAGACTGTTTACATTCATATATCTGTGTACTTGGTTCCAAATGAGAGCTTGAGCTTTTAGAAGCTCAGTGGATTCTTCTCCTAAAGGCAATGCCATATTCTTCTCACTTTGAATGTTTGCCCAAGCTATCTAATCTAAGTATGATGTTAAGCAATGAATTGAGTTATGTGTTTTTATAGAGGAAGGAGCACACCTAATAAGTAATTGGTGCTTAATGTTCAACAAGAAGAGAGAGAGAGAGTGGTTACTCTCTAATACTCTTTACTATCAGTTATTTTTAAATTTAATTTTTTAAAGCTAATATCTTGTTACAGTAACGAAGAATCTAAGAATAATAAAAATAAGTTTTAAAAAAATGAAGCTGGCTGGTGTGTAGCGTTTTCTATGCAAGAAAGGTCAATACGTTCTGTCGTTCTTGCTAGTGCATTATTATTATTATTTTTTTTTTTTTTTTTTTGTTTTTTGCTGGTGCATTATTGTGCTATCTGTATCTGTTCAATTATTATAGAAAAAAACTGTAGAGTCGTAATAATCATTTGCAACAGATAAAAATAATAATTATTATTTAAATAGCATATAAAGTTAAGAGCATATATAATGCAATGTAAGGTAAACTCTCTTGGCTTAAAGTTCAAAATGAAAGAAATACATAAAAAAAATTAATAGATTTCATATGTTTTCTATTTTCTTTTAATTTTTTTTTCTAATCACTTTAATCTCTTCTACCCCACTTTTAAATACAATGTCATATATCTACATTCTTCATCACCTTCTATACTATTATTTTATTATTATTTTCGAATTTGTCTCTATCTCTCCCTTCTTTTTTGAATTTCCCTTTTTTCACTTTTCTCTCTCTTTCCACTTAATTTCTCTCATTTCTCTCTCTATCGCTCTCATCACCTAAAGCATTTTACATTGACTTTGCATTGAAGATGAGTGATCAATCTGTACTTATTTCCTAAATAAAATTTCTAACTTTCAAAATTTGTGTACTATTTTTTGATAAAAAATTGTTTTATTTTTATTCTGTGATAGAACTTTTAATCAATTTCATTAAAAATGAAAAATAAATAGTAAACAACACTCATTATTTTTGCAAATAATAATAATAAATAAATAACATTTTTTTTTTTTGCATTCACATAAAAATTATATGTGAAATAAGTGAGAGAATGTGTGGAGTTGAAAGAAGAAGATTTATATAATAGAATTAAGAGCTTGTTTGAAGCCCTTCATTTTTGAATTTATGAATAGAATTTTTATTGAGTGGAAATGACTGATGGAGATTTAATTGATGTTTGAAATATATGGTGATTGTTGAGTAATTGTTAAATCAACAGTCAAATCATAGTGGGTGAAATTATAATAAGAAAATATAAAGAGTTTCAAACCGACTCTAAATTTCACGAGATATATAGATGCAATTAGTTTGACTAGTCAGTATGAATTAGAGCATGAATTAGATCATTTTCAATGTAACTGTCTAGTCTTAAAGTGATATAAAGAATATTTATAGATACATAAAATATATACATTCTAATTTTCTCTCTCTTCTTTCTTATATTTTTTAATTTATTTTCTATATTTTTTTCATAATAATATCCTTAATACTTTCTACACGACATTGTTTAGAAAAAATAGGAAACAAAAAAAGAAAAAGGTAAGAAAAAGTAGGAATCCTTTACTTTAAATTTTGACCAATCTTTCAACGTGTTTCTATCTCGGGAAGATAATCCTCAGCAACCTTATCTCACCTGCAGACAACTACCAATTGAAACCGGTTAGGTTGGTGACTGAGTTAGAGCATCTCCAGAATGTGATGTTACAAAAAATTATATATTATTAGTACATATTATAAAAGTTAAAAAAGACAAACGAGACAATAAATAAAATATGTATTTTTAAAAAAATTAGCGTTCACTCATAGATAATTTTATATAGATATTTCATGAGTTATAAATTAAAAAGGTCTGAAAATTATAATTTAGTTTAAAGATAATCAAACAACAAATTCTAATATAAATGTTGTAATACATGTATTATGTTCATCATTTATTCTAGCTATATTTATCTGATATAACATATTTTTTCATATGTTATATACTGGTAGTCTAATACAAACTCTAAAAAAAATTTTTAATGTTATTCTTAAGTTTTTTTTTGTAGACTATTTATTATCTTCATTAATAAAAGATATTATATTATGTGTAGCACTTATATTGTTTTTCTTTACAGTCATATAAACAATTAAATATTATAATTTAAATCTTTTTTATAAAATTATATTTAATCTTCTTGAATTGCTTATATTATCTGGTGTTATTATTCCTTGCAATGAACGGGTGAAATAAATAGATTTATTTCAACATGAATAAGCATGCTTCGGAAATTCACCTATTGTTTATTTCAAATTATAAAACTCTTTTTTCCTATTAATTTATATATATTGATATGTGCAACTGAATTTATTTTTTTGATTTTAATTTTAGTTTTTCCTTTGACCTTTTCCCCCCAGTTGACGTGCCTACTGTGTGCTTTGTATTCCATTATGACTCCTTTCCTTATATATTTTTTCCTTCAATGCTCGCACCATAAAATTAATGTAAATTCTGTTGCTGTTAGAAATTATTGTTACCTTTTGTATCTATAAGATTATTTTGCTCTCAATGGGTAAATATATGCGGTACATTTGTACGTTAATTTTCCCACTAAAATTGCATTTTCAGGGACATTTTAGACTTCTTGGGTTCGTTTCGGTAATGCTTGCAGTCCTCTATATCTATCTGGTTCTGATTTAGATTGATTTGATTAGATTTGGTTGTTTTCCCTTATCTTATTCTATCTTCAAGATTCTTTATCTGAGTTTTGTGTTAATCCGATTTCATTTAAAATTTCTGATCGATGAATGAAATTTAATTTTATAGATGGGAAGAATGTCCAAGATCGGAAGGCTCCCCATTTTGCCGATTTTATAGTCACTCAAAAAATAAATAAAATAGTTTATAATTAAGCTTTTAAAGTTTATAAAATATCTATGATAACATAGTTATTATTAAGTAAAATTAAATGCTTTATTTTTTGAGATCACATAATTACAGTTCACATCCAATATAATATGACAATCATTAGTCTACGATAAAATAACAAAATATTACAATTGACATGTGGCTAATCATATGCTATTCAATTTTAAGTATTAATCATTACATATAATTTGTTTTATTAATACATCTACAACGCATCGGTGAAAATCTAATATATCGTTGCAAAAAATAAGTTCATGTAGAAATCTTCAAAAGCATTATTATGTATGTTAACCATAATTAGGGGGAAAAAGATTACACATGTTGTGTAAAAAATTATAGGTGGAGTACTAAGTGTAAGGTGAAATTTTTCCCCACAACCAAGTTACAGAGTAACGTCCATCTCATTCGGTGAGGATAGCCACAAGTATTGGACATCAAATATTTCTCCCATCCAACATGTAGAGTAGTGATAAGGTCTAGAAAGTCAAAGACATTAAAATTAATTTGTTGGATCTTATATACGAAATTATATTACTACCACAAATTTTATTTGTCACACCACAATTTTAATAATTTATTTTATATATTTAAATACCTGAATGTGTAATTACATATTTAGCCCCAAATTAAATCTATATATTTATAATATTAACTAAGCAGTTGGTTAATTTTTCTCGTCTAGAACTGACACTCTAAGGGAATTAGGAATTTAATGTCATGATAAGGCCTACCTGATCCAAATCTTTTTTTCCTGAATTTTTTAATGACCCTAATCCAAATCTTTTTTTTTTTTTTTTTCCATTTTTGGTTTGAAATTTTCAGAATGTTGATCATTGCTCTAAAAGCTCTATCCATTCCGATAATCTACCCTCATACATTTCCTTGCAAAATGGATGATTTTACATCTTTTAATTTTGTATAGTAATTCTTAAGGGTCAATTTCACAAAAAGTTCCCAACCTTTGAGTTAAGAATCGATTTCACCCCCAACTTTTTTTCACCCCCTCGGGTCCATAACCTTTCATAGATACGCATAATAGGTCCACTTTGACACTATTTTGTCAATTTTTTTAGAAAATAACAATTATACCTCAACTTTTGAATTTAAAAAAATAAAATATTTAAAACAATAAGAAATTTAAAAAAGGAAAACCCACCCCACCCCGTCGCGCCCCCCGCCCTCGCCCTCATGAAGCTGTAGAAAACGATAGCATTTTGCTACTGTTCCCAGGAACAGAAATTGGTGGGGTGATTATTGCCGAAAATGGAGGATTCACCTCCCCTAAAAATGCTTCCAGACGCTGTCATTTCTGACAGCATTTTTGCTTCTGGAAAAATGAGAGGTGAACTCTCCCTTTCTGGCAGCACTTTGTTGTTAGAAATGGGGGATTCACCCCACCAATTTTTACTGTTGAAAATGGTAGCAAAAACTGGTCGACAGCAGAAATTGGTGGGGCTCGGGTTGGGTGGGGTAAGTTTTTCCTTTTCTTTTTTTAAATTTCTTATTATTTTTAAATATTTTATTTTTTTAAATTTAAAAATTTAGGGTATAGCCGTCATTTTCTAAAAAAATTGACGGAATAATGTCAAAAGGGGACCTATCATGTGTATTTATGAAAGGTTGAGGACCCAGGCGAATGAAAAAAGGTTGGGGGTGAAATCGATTATTAACTCAAAGGTTAGAGACCTTTTTTGAAATTAGCTTAATTTTTAATAATCTATTTATCTGCTCGCCTTAATCTTTTTTTTTTTTCGAATTTTCAGAATTTTGTTTATTACATCTTCTAAAATCCAAATCCCCCTTTTTTTGTCTGAATTTTCAGAATTTGATTATTACTCTAAAATCTCTTCTAGTAGTCTATCTTTATACATTTCTCTGCAAAATAGGTGATTTTACATCTTTTAATTTTAAATAGTAATTTTTAATAGTCTATTTATCTGCTCACTTTAATCTTTTTTTTTTAAATTTTTAGAATTTTGTTTATTTCATCTTTTAAAATCCAAATCCATTTTTTTTTGAAATCTTCAAAATTTTGATTATTACTCTAAAATCTCTATCTATTTCGATAATCAACCTTTATACATTTCCCTATAAAATGGATCCTTTTACATCTTTTAATTTTGCATAGTAATTTTTAATAATCTATTTATCTGATCTCCTTAATGTGTTTTTTTGGCACATTTTTAGAATTTTGTTTATTACATTTTTTAATTTTACATAATAATTTTTAATCATTTCTGAGTTGTTTAGGCGAAAGTTTTAGCCTTTAGAGATGTTCTAGATTTCATTTAACTAAGTAAGTGTATCAATCAAATTCTTCATTATCTCATTCCTCACGTTTAACTAGGTAAGTACATATAAGTGCAGGAATTAAATTCATAATTATCTCTTTCTTTTTATTGTGTTATTTTTTGTTTTCAAAATATTACACACATATATGGCCAATAATCGAACAATTAACATAGAATATTAATTTTGGAAGTAGTTGCACATTTTTTCTTTTAATTATTTTTTAGTTCGAGTAATTTAGTTGATGGACATATATCATTTTTATTTTTTATCGTTTAATTAATTGTTTTCTTTAATTTTCTTTAGAGATGTATATGTGTTTTTCATACAATGCACAAATAGATTAGCTAGTATTAAAAAAAAAAATTAGCTGCCCTTTTTCTTCTGCGCCACAACCATATGTGGCGTGTCCCCCCTTCTTTTCTTTATTCGAGCCGTGGACCGTGGTAAGTGAATATTTCTTCACCTCTTATTAATTTATTTCTTCAGTTCTTTTTTTATTTTTTCTTTCTTTTGGCAAAAATTTCTTCAGTTCTTGCATGGGACCAATTAATGAAGTCTAAACAAAAATTTCCGTCCTAAAAAATGGTTTAATTTTCTGTTTCCATACATCTTAAAAGATAGTCCAATTTTCTTTTCAAAAAATGTTCTATCTCTGTCCCACAAAGATATGGCGTATTTTCACATGAATTAAGGATTGGTAGATAATGTGGTTAGAGTACTTAATTTTATCTTATTTTCTATATATATTAATTATTTGAAATATTTTCAATGTATAGGTAGTTAAATAACAATAATTAATTAGAAGCTCATATAGAAGTGAAACATTAAATAAATGTTTAATATTAATAAGTGAACTATTTTTGTGAGATGCACGCAAAATAGAATAAATTACTATCTTTTTGGGATGGAGAGAGTAGTTGATATATTAGTTCTCTTACATACTCTTATTTAATGTACATAATTATAAAAAAATAGAATTGTTAAAGTGAAATAATTAATAAATGAAAAGGTATAATAGAGAAATGATGTTAAAATTTAATTTTTCAATATTATTAAATGAAGTTTTCTTAATATATATGTGGAAAAAGAAATAGGATCATCTTTTTAGGATGAAGGTAGTATGAAAATTCAGTTTTCTCGATACTATTAAATAAATTTTTCAGTTTTTATGATCATATTTTTTAATACTATTAAATGAATTTTTCTTAATTTATATGAAAAAAGAAATATAATTATATTTTTGGGATGGAGGTAGTATGAAAATTCAGTTTTCTTGATAGAGTAGAGAAATATTTGAACTCTTAACAAAATAAAGAAAAATAGAGGATAATACAAACATAATTCTAGGTACCGTTCTTGGTCAATACTGTAACTAAAACGACATATAAAAAAACTGTAAGGTAATAATTATAATAATTAAAGAAAAAAAATTATTTTAACCGTGTGCCCAAAACCGAATGCAACATTTTGAAGATCGACGCGACATATGGGAATATGAGGGTGGGTAGGGGGTGCGCATGGTTTGGAAAGTGTGTTTTACTTTGTGGTGTATGGATAATTTTGTCTTAATGATTTGTTTACAGAAGAGGTTATATTTGTCAAAGCGGGGTGTATCTATTAAAAATCTATTTTCAATGGGGTGTATTAAAAATGTGGAGAAGCAAAAATAAGCTTTGTTGGTAATATAATAATTACCCCAAATCAATATTAGAACCCTTACCATGTCATTAAGTAATTAGTATTACAATGTCATTAAGTAATGATCAGGATTTGTACAATAACATATAGATTTCACTTAAGACATGAGTATGTTAAGCAATTTCTATTTTGAATTCGATCAAAAAAACCTAAATTGATAAATAAACAAACAAAGAGACGCAATAAAGAAATTGTCGTGCTGTTAGCAAGTATCTTAAACTTCAAATTATTAGACATTAGAATTTAAATGTAGTACAACTACTAGTTAATTAAAAATTAAAAAAGTTAAAATCTTATATATATATATATATATATTAAAGTAGGATAGTTGTCATATGTAAGTTTTCCCACCAAAACCACTATCCTACTTTTATATGTGCTTCTTTTATTTTTTATTTTATTTTATAATCTATGTATTAATAATAAGAGAAGTTTGTCTGGTATTTTTTCCCATCAATAGTCTAGCTTCATAAGAATTCTGATGATATCACTAATGACGTCATTTTTGAAATTATATTTTTTATTTTTTCTAAATGATCTTTTTTACTGCATCTTTCTTATTTTTTCTTTTTCGAAATTTATACTGATCCAGTCCGTTTCTAATCTTTGTAGTTATGCTTGTGTTCAATTTATATTTCCTTAATTTCTCCTATTTGTGCCTCATCCTCGAATCTTCATCTGATTATGGCTTCAATTTGAAACTTGAATATTCTAATATTTCTCTTCCTTTATCTTTGATTGCTGATTTGAATATATTTTTTATTTCATTAATTCCGTTTCATGATTTCTATTTTTTGGTTTTTGATGTAAAACTTTTTTTTCTTAAATCTTCGTGTATCTTTAGTTTTTTTATTTGAATTAATTTTTTTAGAATATTTGAACTAATTTTTTTTATATTTTCTTAATTAGTCATTTTTTTTATTTTTAATTTTAAGTTTCCAATTGAAGATTTCAATTAGGTTTCATGTTGTGTTTGGGCTTGAATTGTAATTTTAATTCGAATTACTGTTCTACCACTTGTGTCATGGGAAGATTTTTTTTAGACATTTAACTTTATTTTATTTTTTACAATCTCGCTGCCCACACTTGATTATTTTATTTCTATCAATAAAAAAATGAATTGATCTTTCCCTCTCCCCCCATACAGATATACTACTCTTGCCGCAAATATTATAATAAACATTTGAAATTTTTTTTAGCATACTTCAACAATTCACAATTAATTATTTTAAAAAAAATCTTAAATTAACCTACTTTATATATTTTAAATTTATAAAAGCCAAATTTGACGGATTATAATTTGATTGTTTTTTTTTAAAGTATAGTTACATAAATTATATATTGCCACTAATGTTTTCATGGAAATTAATTAATCACATTTATATTATATTTTGTGAAAGTTTAATGGAAAATTGTTTTTTTGTGAAATTAATTAATCATACTTATATTATATTTAATGAAAATTTAATAGAAAACTGATTGCTAAATCTTCTTTTCCTTTTTTTTTTTACAAAGTATAATTATTTTAATATTTATTTTTAAATTATAAATATTTAGAAATACAATAAGAATAAAATTTTCTTCCTTCAATAAAAAAATTTCAAGTTTAATATTACACTGAGAAAATGATTGGGACATCATCTTTCTTTTTTTCTCTAATTTTTTATAATTTCTTTTGTTATGCTGCACGGGGTGACAAATCTAGTAATAATAATAGTAACACTTATTTATTCTGTTTAGAAAAAAGTGATACATATCCATTTGTTATATTTTGCTATCATTTTATTTTATAAATATATATTTTATAATATTTTTAGACTATTAACATTTGTTATATAATATGCTATTAGTTATAAAAATTTATATGATATTAGTTATAAAAATTTATATATATTTTTATTCTATATATAATATGCTATTTGTTATCTATTAACATTTGTTATACATATTCTATTAGTTTTAGACTATCTTCAAAGATTTAATATTTCTTCAAAATTCTAACAATTGATAGACAAATTTCTAGTATTGGGTTATTGAGACTTTTTCTTATTTCGATTTAGTGCTTACTCGTAAGATCGATGATATAATAAAGTAAAATTAAATTAGTTTCAAAACTTTTAGTTTAGTTCAATAAAATAAATCACATGTCATAAAATCGAGGACTATATGTTTAGTACATTACTTAATTTATTATTTGTTTTTTTTTTTTCTAAAAACCTATATGTTCGTAACAATTTAAATTTATGGGATATGATATTAATAATAATTGATGATAATGATTTAAAATAAAAATAAAAAATTCTTTTAATTTTTTTTAGAAAGGAAAATGGTTAAAAATGAATATTAGGGGTAAATGGTATAAATCATATAGAATTTATCATTTGCTGCAATATTGCTTCCGTTGGGTCTTTTATAATAGGAGACTGTGTACTTAAAATTTTTTAGAGTAGATTTAGTGAGTAGAGACGAGGAAATGGAAAAAAAAAAGCAAAAAAAATACTGAGAATTTATGGTGGAAAATAATTTAAACTAATAAATCAATGTCATCCACACCCAATTGACTAAGGATGTGGGTATAGAGTAATTCTAGAGTTGTATAAATTTCGTATCCTCTATTTTCCATGATTTCTTAATTTTCATACTTAATACGAAATTAATTTTGTAAAAATTCCTTATTCTCATTTTTATTATGTAAGAGTATTATTCTAAGAATGACAATTTAATTAGTTTTGTGTCAAGTGAAAATATTATTTGTTTCAATTTTCATTTTACTTATATAAATTAATAACATATGTATATGAGCAAGTAGTAGGCAATAAAATTATAATTATTTAGTTTTTCAAATTACTGAGCATTTTTTTACTAATTATTCTATTCGGTGCAATGCTCAGGTATACAGCTAGTATATCAAAAAAATGTAACAGCTGCTATCTAGTTGCCATCTCCAACTTATCCTTCGTATTTGATAATTAATTTTAGGGGATATATTTCATAGTCACTAATTAACACATAACTGAACAAAGATAGTCCTTTTATGGAATCCAATAGATACCATTTTATCGAGTCCACTATATAACATGATAGGTGTCTATTGGACAAATTGGGGGGTATTTTTTTTTTTAAAATACAAGGGGAGATAGGAGAGGAGAAATAGAAGAGGAGCAGGTGTGGTTAAACCTAATGCCTTCAGCTCAAAACGTTAAAACTTAACTACTAATGTTGATCTGGAGATACCGAGTGTTTTTATTATAGAAACGCTCTGTGTATGTGACACATTTCACTTCACTAGTTTTATAAATCCACACGCGAGGTTATATAAATTAGTAGATAATATATACACTGAGTGTCTCTATAACGAAGACACATAGTGTTTCTAGATCAAAACTCATTTAATCACTGTAGCACTTGTTCTAATAAATTTTGTTTTTTTATTTTTTATTTTTTTAATAGAAAAAGAATTGAAAGGGGGGGGATTAAACCTTTGATTAATGGTGTGAAAAATTCACTTAAATATCATGTCATTAAATTACATATATCTTGTTGACACCTACAAAAAACTATTTCATGTCATTTCTCAAGTGTCATGTAATGTTAATATTCATTGACATGTCTACGCCCAAGACATTCTACTTTAACTTTGTATTGTAAATGTTCTTAGACCCTAAAGATCAAAGTAGTACTAGTAGTTAACAAGAAAAACTAAAATAAAACAAAACGTTTTAACTACCATCTCGTTACCGACTTCCATCTACCCTTAATCACATATAACAGGTGGTATGTAAAATATGTGATTTCTAAGTGGATCCAGCTAGATAATTTATTCAGAAGCATCATTTCCACAAGACTTCAAATCATTTAAGAATCGCGATTCGGATTCTAAATTGGAAACCGATCTGAATCATGCATAGAATTGTAATTTAAGAGGATTGCACAAGATCGGTACAGGACTGTGTAAGATTGTTACAATCCTATGTTTGATACAAGGGGATCTGAGAGAGGGAAAGAGAATTTAGAGAAGAGTAGTTGTAATTTGAATTCGAGACATCTCGTATGAAAGATAAATATTAACTATTACAATAAAATTCAAACCCACCAACCGCATATATTTTTACCTTTTTAAATATTTTTAGCTTTAAAAAGTAATATATTTTTTTAAAAAAGGTGATTACTTTTTGGCCTTTCAGAAAAGTAATTTTTAATTAATAATTTTGTAAGATCTTACGATCTTTTTCTAACCTAATTTGAATACTTTTAATATTATATATATAGGTTGCTGCAATTGGGCAGTATAATTGATATCTTGGAATCGAGAGCCCACGTTTTCCTTCTTTCTGCAACCAAGTCGTGAATCTCATTTCCTGTTTCCCCAAAACCTCGTGGATCTCGAGTTGGAGATAATATTAAAAATTACTTAGATATATCGAAATATAAAACTATTTCCAACGGTGGAAGATGAAAGATACATACAATATTTTATTTAACATACTGAATCTTTTAAATCAATAATAATAAAATATACTAGTGAAAATATCCATTTTACCCATCATACATTCATATTAAAAAGACTTGTTTTATGATTTGATGAATGTAAATAAAATAAGGAAAATTATAGTCTTACCACAATAATTTATCCTACGCTACATTTTTTATTCTATTAAATATCTTTAAATAAAATTACATCAATAGCTTTCTTTAAAACTTTTTGGTTTTTTAATTTTAAAAAGTATTTTTTTCCTTCTCACACAACAATAAGCTAATTCAGGATTTCCAAAACTTGAGGATTGAGGTGAGAACCCCATCAACCCAAAGATCTGGTAAGTTGGCGAATTTAATTGTCAGACCAAATTTAAGGGAACGGGTTATAACTGCGCAGAAAAATAACAGCTTCCTGAAAAAGATTCGTAATGGAGTGGGGACTCCTCAGAGATCAAGATTTGAGATTGCTTCTGATTCAGCACTCATGTTTATGGATCGACTTTGTGTTCCGAAAGATGAGCAAATTAGAAATGAGATTTTTCTGAAGCCCATTCGGCTCCTTATGCAGCACATCCAGGAGGCACAAAAATGTATTGAGACTTGTGTGATTCCTTTTAGTGGAGAAATATGAAAGGAGATATTGCGAAGTTTGTATCTCGATGCTTAGTATGTCAATAGGTTAAAGCTGAGCACCAGAGACCATTGGGGTTACTTAACCCTTTGGATATACCTGAGTGGAAATGAGAAAAGATTACGATGGACTTTGTAGTGGGTCTACCTAGATCAGTACGAGGTTACGATACTATTTGGGTGATTGTAGATCGACTCACAAAATCTGCTCATTTCTTACCAGTCTGGATGACTCTCAGTGTAGATCAGCTAGCCCAAGTATACGTTAAGGAGATTGTGTGACTACATGGAGTACCGGTTTTCATTGTGTCAGATCGGGACCCAAGGTTTACCTCAAGATTTTGGAGAACTCTTTAAACCGCGATGGGGACCCGTTTAAACTTTAGCACTGCCTATCACCCTCAGACAGACGGAC
Source organism: Nyctanthes arbor-tristis (assembly GCA_963692815.1). Classification (NCBI taxonomy): domain Eukaryota; kingdom Viridiplantae; phylum Streptophyta; class Magnoliopsida; order Lamiales; family Oleaceae; genus Nyctanthes; species Nyctanthes arbor-tristis. Next base: position 2,797 of record CAVNYN010218023.1, on the reverse strand, counting down.
AATCTGAGCATACTATCCAGACACTGGAAGACATGTTGAGAGAATGTGTGCTGGACTTAGACGGAAAATGAGATGAACACCTATCATTAGTGGAATTTGCCTATAATAATAGTTTCTAGGCCACAATTGGCATGACTCCCTATGAAACTTTGTATGGTAGACGATGTCGATCACCAATCTATTGGGTTGAGGTTGGAGAAAGAAAATTACTTGGGCTGGACATGGTAAGGGAGACAGTGGCAAAGATTGAAAAGATCAAATTCAGAATTAAGACAGTTCAAGATAGAGAGAAGAGTTATGCTGATTTGAAAAGGAAGAATTGGGAATTCCAGGTTGGGGATAAAGTGTTTCTCAAGGTAGCACCAATGAAGGGTGTCCTACGATTTGGTAAGAAAGGGAAATTAAGACCCCGGTTCATAGGACCATTTGAGATATTGGACATAGTCGGGAATGTAGCGTACCGTCTGGCTTTGCCGCCTGAGCTTTCAGCAGTACATATGTTTTTCACATTTCATTATTGAAGAAGTACGTCCCTGACCCAAGTCACGTGGTGAACTATCGAGATATTGAGATTCAGAAAAATTTATCCTACAAGGAAACCCCTATACGCATTTTAGAGAAGAAAGTTCATGTCTTGAAAAATCGAGAGATTCCATTAGTTAAAGTCCAGTGGGATAGAGATGAGAGACATGAGGTCACTTGGGAAAAAGAGGAAGAGATCCGTGAGAAATACCCTGACCTCATAGACCAAATAAGTTAAATTTCGAGGATGAAATTTACTTTAACGGGGTAAGATTGTAGCAATCGAGAAATCTTAAAATTTTAAACTTTATATTTTCGAAATTTTTAGTCACGCCACTACCAAAATTTATCGAATTTAATTCTTAAACTTTATTTAATTTATTCATAATAAATATTTATCTTAATTAAGAAATTTCAATTGATTTAATTAATTACTATTTAATTAACCATTTAAGTAGGTTAAACATAATTCACATTTCAAAATTTTCTTTTATTCAATTTACAATTTTTACAAAACTTAGTTAATTAGTACCTTAATCAAACTCTTAGTTCTTGATCCAAAATCAATATAATTAAACCTTGGATTATGATTTTTTCCCAATTTAGTAATCCTAATTCAAACCCCAACCCCATACAACTCTATGCCAAAATAACTCCTATAAACTCCCCTCTAACTCCACTCTCCCAGTAGCCCAATCCAACAGCCACAAGGTCTGTTTCTGCTCCTCTCCTCCTCCCTCAAACGTCCATCTCTCCCTCTATCTTAAGAAATTCTACAAGCACACACTATCATCCACCACCATCTTCACCTCAACTACCTCTCATACATTCAACAATACACTTCACACACTGATTTCACCCTTTCAACAAGCAAAACTCAACCTGAAAATGCAATTCCCATTCATGTCCACACACACTGTCATTTACAAGAGTAGACACATCCATACTATACATACAACATAGGCACTGCCTTCTACCCCAAAGTGCAGTGAACGGAATTCTTCATTCTCTTTCTACTTCTACAATTTAATCTCACAACATACACACAACATTACATTCCTTGGTACATTTTTCATATGCACACAGGGGATTTCTTGAAAATTTGATACATACATACACAATATACACAAACACTGCTCCTTCTTGGCAACAACGCACATTTCACAAATTCACAATTGAAACATTACATTGATAAAACAAGTAGGCAAAAGGAAAATGGCACCAATGGTACTCCCACCGTGCACAGCCAACACGGCGCACCGCCACCACCGCCAGTTGCCTCCTCCCACTGCCGCAACCACCACCACTATATTTCACCCCAAAATACTCCACCTTTCGACTCACTACACACCCAAGAACCTAACCCCATGCATCTACATCCCCTCCTAGAGCACACAAACAGGAGATTATTCAAAAATTTTGGGGCAAGGTTCGACCGATTTCAACTCGGTCTCCCCTCCTCCCATTGGCCTTGCACCCAAATCGGCCCCTTAGGGCCCTCACCACCGCGGGCGACGTGCTACGGCGCAGTGTCGCCAGCGAATCGGACGAATCGACCGCATACCCCCCCTTTGGCCGAGAATCCCCTGCTGCCTCTCTCCTTCTTTGCCTCGGTCGAATGACTCAAGGGTTGAAGGAGCAATTTATGTATTTTGTTGTATTTTACATTTTAACCCCAATGTTTTCCCTGTGTCATTTTAGCCCTAAACTTTGTATTTAGTTTAAATGGGCATAAATCTTCTGATTCTGTCACTTTTAGCCCTCAAACTTTTGATCCCTTTCGAATGGGCCCAGAAACTTATGTTTTATTCATTTTAGCCTATAAAATTTTATTTTCAGTTATTTTAGTCATTTATTTTGAGGATTCTTTCAAGTTAGTTTTGAAAGTTTATAAGATTTAAATTTTAGTCCATGTTTAACTTTATTTATTTAAAACCCATGAATTAGTTTATACTTATTTTAATTTAAGCCCCATTTTATTAAATATGAGATTTAATGACTTTAATTATTTAAATTTTATTTTTTTGGATTTATTGAATTTTTGAGGATTTCTAAATTAGTTTAATTAAACTCATATATTTTATACCCAAATCTTAGTTAATCCTTGATTTTCTAGTTTCCCCTAACTTTTGGGTATTAGTCACATTAGGCACAACACTTTAAGCGTTTTATACAATTATTTTATTATAAATAATTTATTTTATAAAATAACTCATTTTAACAAAAATCTTAATTTGAGTTTCATATTCTTTTATAGGCGAGGAGTGAAGAATAA